>PVIC010046534.1:0-14206 GCA_004025085.1 Thryonomys swinderianus
ATAACGTACAAAAATCAAATGTGCACAGACAAGCCTGAAGTTTCACATTAATTAGTAGATTCAAAATCTACTAGATTAATTAGTAGTCAGTAGATTAATTAGTAGATTCAAAATCCTATAAAAGTTATTATGCTGTGTATACTGCATAATAGTGAAAATTTAAAACTGTTAGAAAATTTAAACACAATCTAAAGGTTACACAAAATTCTTTGAAGAACATCAAGAATCTCTGACTTGAGTCGCAGCCTCCCTTCCAACTCCATATCACTCCCAGATCCATTGGTCACTTCTCTTTAGCTAATGCACATACAGTTTTTAATGTGTCAATTACCTCACAGTCAAAGAACATGCTGGTTTGGAGAAGATGATAGCTGCAAATGGCAAGGATTTAAGTCACTAGGAAACTTCTCTTATGAGAAATTGTGAGTCAGGCTTTTCTAATACTATGACAGTCTGGAAAACAATACTGAAAAAATTCTCATCATGAGAAAGTCATAGTTGATGGTCCCCTGTAAACTAGGTTACTTATTTGAATTATTTCATCCTGGCCTTAGGATACACAGTGCCCCACAGGAGAGAGAAAAAAGAGAAAGCAGTGTTCTAAAATCAGAAGTTTTCAGTTGCTGTTTTCCTGACTTTCACCTAGCTGTGCAACCCTGGGAACACTGTCTGCACCTGACTTTTCTGTGTAAAACGTTCCTGTGACACATAAGCAAACACTGTGATCGAGAGTCAATGGTGCTTTACACTGTAATTGATCGTTAGTGTCAACAACACATTATCAAGAGTTAGATAGTTTCAGTTATGATAATTAGGACTTTCCTACAGCTGTATGCAATACTGGCAAGGTCTGCATTGAATGTCGTGTGGGTGAAGGCTTCACGAAGCCATCACACATTTTCAATCAATGTAAAACATCAATATAAACTATAAAGGAACATTATTACAATGCATTAGTTTGAGATTCTACATAACTTTTTAATGTTTTTGCATACTTTTATAATGTTTACAATGTATTAAGAGTTGTTCTTACTATTAGCAACAAACTTTTAAAATAAAAAGATGACAAATTAATCACTGATCACTGGTCATTAAAAACCAACATTAAGTAATAAAATATTCATCACATTAGGAGGATATTCCTAAAAGAGCAATACTCTATTTTCCTTTTTTTAATAAGGTAAGTTTATTGGCACATTTTATGAATACATTATGAGCATATTCCTCATTGAAAATTTGTGCCTGTACATGATACATTTTGACTCTTTTTTCCTATTTTCTTACTCTCCCTTCATCCCCTCACCCCATATACATAGGCTTTGTTTCCTCTTTAACTATCAAATTGTTTCTTTTCCTTCTTTGCTTTCCCCTGTTCCACTTCCCTAGTTTGCTTTTCCCTTTGAACATTTTCTTCCTATTTCACAGTATCTATCATACACTCCAGACCTCATTACACCTTCAGTTTCTCACACCAGAGAAATGATATGGCATTTACACATCCATGTCCTCTTTATTTCATTTATCAATATGGCCTCAAGATGTATCCATTTAGCTACAAATGTCTTTAACTTATCATTTTTTATGGCTGATTAATACATCATTTTATTAAACAAACAAAAAAGAACACCACATCTTCTCTACCCAGACTCTGGTAGATGGGTATAATGGTTATTTCCAAGATTTAGCTACTACAAATTGTGCTTCTATAAACATGTGTGCACACATCCATGCAATTAGGAATAACAAGTGTGAAATCAAAACAGATTCAGCAGAATCCAGAGGATAATCAACACTTACTTTGAGAACCTGTCTGTACTCCAAAATGATGGAAAATGCAATAATCTACTTTCTTCAAGGATGTACTCCCAAAATTTCTTATAGTCTCACATACAGAAAACCAAACAATAGTTACTGAATTACTAAATAATGTCATATACAGATCACCATATATGCTCAAAAATTACTAAATAAAATACTAAATAAAACAAAGCTAGTTAAATATCAAAATCTCTAATGTTTCTGAATCCTTCTTTGCTTCAGTTCTTTCTTGTCACCTAAAAGGATGATTTCACATCAACCTCCATTGTTCAGTCTCTAGCCACAAAGCATCTTCTGTACCCTATCAGCATGACAAACCAAAATGAATTTTCTTTAAACATTACTGTAGTGGAAAACTTCTTTTATCTTACCTTTTACTTTCCTTGTCTACAAAACCAGGATATTTCAGGCCTGGTGGTACAGGCCTGTGGTCCTAGCACTGTGAAAGCTGAAGCAGGTGGATCACAAATTCCAAACCAGTCTAGATTACAAAGTGAGAACCCCATTAAAAAAAAAAAAAAAAACAAAGCAGGGCTGGAGATTTAGCTCAGTGGTTCCTGTACCTGCCTAGCAAGTGCAATGTCCTTGGTTCATTCCCCAGTAACCACCTACAACAATACCGGGTGTGGTGACTCACACCCACCAGCAATTATTACCACATTCCCCAAATGCCGGGCAGAGAGGCAGAGGCAGGAGGACTGCTGAGTTCGAGGCTTGCCTCGGCTACATAGTGAGCTCAGGGCCAGCCTGAACTACAAAAGCAAGACCCTGTCTCAAAAAAGAAAAAAGAGTGCAATAATATATAAATAAGTGACGTTTTAAAAACAAAACAAAAATGCTTATACTGGCACGCTGTGTTTTTCCATGTAATCATTTAACAGAAAGTAAAAAAGTTTTACAGGTTTAAAATCCAAATACCCCTCATACTATCATAACTTCTTGGTAATGGTTCTCTGTATCTCAGCTCAAGAACATTTAAACAACAATGCAGTAATGTAGAATAGATCATTTGGTGAAATGGGATTGTTCTGTAACTTTTATGTTCAACAGAGTACGCAGTATGATTACTGAGCAGGTAAACGTGGCTCACGGAACTGAGGAACTAAAGTTTGATTTTATTTAATTAATTGTAATGTACACGACTTCATGTGTCTAGTGCTCTGGTACTGGGAAGTGGGTGGTGCTGTGGTTCAGTGGTAGGGTGCTTAGCAAGCATGCTCCAGGCCCTGGCTTTGATCCCCCAATGCAAAAAGCAAACAAAAAGGAAGAGCCTTTAAAAACACTTTTAAAAATACTTTTTAAGATGGTCTAACATTGCTAAATATGCCTAACTAGATATTAGATCTTCACAACAGTCTCAACGCTCTATTTTTACAACTTCCCTAATGTACATTTTACTTTCTCTCTGTTAATATGATTCTATTCTCTTAAATAAGAGTCTCCTAATTTTTCTGATCTATTCAACCTTCAACAGACCAGTAAGTCCAATTCAATCTCCACCCTCTACTCAAATCTTGCACTATAGCTTTAACTTAATAGTCTTCTATTCAAGTAGGCCATTTCCATTCAGTGGCAGGGCAGACTTACCCTGTTATTTTACTTACTTGATGCCCCATTTCATTTACAAGTTCTTTTGTCTACAGGCCGACAAATGACCTGTAGAATGCCAGGCAAGTAACTATGGTTCAGTAAGTCTTTTTTTTTCCAGGACCAAAATAATTAGCACATATTAAAACTATACATCCTAAAGTTGACACTATAATTGAAGAGAAAGTCATGATTTTGTCAGATTAATTTTACAAAGTTAACAAAACAGCTGATCTAATTCAACTTTTAAGCAAGAAATTCTAGAGCTTGATTAGAGCCTGTCTTTCCATTTTCTAAAGGGATCTCAAAAAACTACAAAGATTTGCATTTATCTTGCTCATAAATTTCTCCAAAGAAAGAAAAGTTACAGTTCTCCTGTACTTTTCTCTACTTTCCACTCAAGCTTAACTTCAAGACAGAAAAAAAATGTGTATTTGACTGTATTTTTAAGAGCCATACTTTAAATCGTAAAAGAAAGTGCTGCCCTCTTGTGAAATGAGGTAAAAGATTTATCATCTCACTGACAGTTGAGTAAATACTGTAAAGTGATTAAAGGTTAAATTTTAACATTAAAAGAAAAATAAGGTTTATCTTAAAGATGTATATACTTCTCTCCTCCTAAAGTCTGTCCCTGTTGGTCTTGGTCAATTTTTGACCCCATAAAGAATGTGTCATTAGGGCAAACTGCTCATACTTGAATTGTAACTGAAAAAATACTGATTGGATGGTGTATTTTCACTATAGAGAAATGAAAGATTCTTCAGCTTTGGGTTGTATTACAGAAGAGAGAATGAAAGCAAAAGCCAAAGAAAAGCTTAGTGGCAATATTGGAAATCTCAGGTCAAATCACTGGCGAATGATATCGAACAAGACTGAGCACATCTTCTTTCCATTTATTTACCTATAAAGTGTATCATGAATGCCCCAAACTGCACAGAGTTGTGCTGAGATTAAGTAAACAGCAGAAGTAAAATGATTAGCATGGTGCTGGGCACATGGTAAATGCTTATTAGAATAGGCATTTAAACAACACAATCCCTATGAATATCTAACAATTGAAATGTGTGTCATCCCATATCGTGACATCTCTTATGCCACACGGGCACTAGACATGAAAAAAAAGGCACAAAAGAGTTGTCATTTTTGAGCTATGAGAAGCCATTTATTCTGTGGTTTCATAAATAATAAATACCAGCAACTTCACAGTTCACAGAAATAACCCCTATAAATCCTACAGGCTTTAAAGATCCATTAATGATTTCAATTTACTCAAAATCTATTTGAGTGGCAAATAACAGATTATCTCAATTCTAAAGGCACTAAGAACTAGAACAAGAAAGGGGAAGAAGCCCACACTTGGTGTTGTCCAGCGTTTCCTCAGTACAGAGCGGGCTTCTGACCCTGAGATTTAGCTGCCAACTTTTCTCTACGACCGGGGTAGAGAAGGATGTGACATTTTGTGGACAAAACCTTAGGTGGGATCAAAATGTCTGGGGAATGCTACCATAAAAGACGCACCATCCTTAATCTGCCTCAAAACACCCCCTCCCTTCAAACACACTTGTCCCGGTGCTCTTGCCACTTTCTGACGCACTCCTAAAGGCCTCCTTCCAACTGTTCATGAGCTGTGATGAAAGTCTGGGAAATGCTGCTTGCGGCCCAGCACGTTCTCTCCCCATTCACCTTACCCAACACGCCCGGCACTAGGGGCTTCTGGCTCTTCTCCAAAGTGCATGTGACCATAAAAGGAAAACATTTTGAACGGATTCAGGATATCAAGGTAACCAGGACAGCACAACTAAAGACTTTGCCCAAAGAGGAAACTGCTTTAGAAACTGTGCTTGAGGTGAGGGGGTGAATTAATAGAGGAATTAATAGCAGTTATGTCTTTGACTGAAATTAAAAAAAAAAAAATCTAAGCATTCACTGTATTTACTGATCACAACAATACCACAGCCAAAGTAGAGTCATCTTGACTTTAATATTAGCAAACGTAAGTGATTCACTAGCTGATTTTCATTTTTCCATACACTCTGGGACTCCCATGTAAACAGCCACCATTTACATATGAATTTTAGGCACAGGTGTGCCTGATGAACAACAAAAAAAAGTCCTCTAAAATCTAAAACATTCTTTGATTTGATTCGATTCTCAGCACACCGAGGAGCTGTCTATTTAAAGGTACCGTCAGGAGATTCTTTTGTCATGCAGAAGATCTTTTGTCAAATTAAAAGCCACCCTCTGACATATTTATTTTCCCAGTTTGAATTTTTATGCATGAGAGATTTTCTTTATTTGGTAAAACTCTGCATTTCTCAATTGGTATTATGATAAAGGATAAAGAAGCACTGGGAGGAAGAAGTAGAAAAAGTGCTTCAAGGAAGTGTGTGGATCTTATATTTAGTTAATGTGATACATTTTTGGAACAGCTTCCTGAAAAAAAAATCCCCATTAAAAACACTATAAGAACATAGGAATGACAATCATGTTCTTTTATTCTAATCAGTTGTTTCTCTGTTCAAATAGCAGGCAGCCACAGAGGAACCTTGTAACATTTCAGTGAGCTAATTGGAACAAAAAGTCTCTAATTAAATGTTAAGGGAAGAAAATTAACATGCACATGATTTATAAAATTTCAAATTAAATAATGTTTTGACTTTACCGGACTTAGACCCAAGAAATGTTGACTTATACACTCAAAGGAATGGTTCTCAAAAATAAATGAAGGTTAAAAATGTGGAAAAACCTACAGCTCAATAACTTTTCAAGCCAGATAGAGTCACCTGACACTGTAACCACCAATTTTCTTAATCTTCTAAAGGGGGCAGACATCTGGCACAGTGAACTCTTAAGTAAGTGTACAGTAAAATAGGAAGAGTAGACCTAGGCCTTGTTACCATTTAATCAGGTCAAACTGAATCTGTCTAGTGACCCGTGTTAAAGATCAACAAGCAAAGGTTTCCAAATCCAAAGGAAAACAGAAATGCACCCTCAGAGCCTGTGCTATTTCACTACAGATATGCTGATTCAATGTGATGGCTCAATGAATGGCATTTGACACAAATTCTAACAAGGAGTTGCTTTTGACCCCTCCCCCCCACAGGGAGCCAGTTCTACTTTGGTTGGTTCCACTCTTCGAAAATCAGAGCCAGACTTAGAGTTTGCAGTATGTCATGCTTCAACATTCCTTGTGTGGAATTGGTACATGTACACAACACATCTTCATTCCCTTCTTCAGTACCTTTCCTTCCTCTTCCATCTTTTGATCCCTTCCTGTGTGAAAAAGAACCATCTCCCTACTTCCTAGTATTCTTTACTCATTGTTTAATTTTAGGTTTCTCATATAAGAGAAACTATATGATCTTTAAGCTTGTGCATCTGATTTATTTCACCTGACATTATGGTCTCAAAGTACAACCATTTTTCTACATTATGACTCAAGTTTACGTTTCTTTACAAGAGAGTAAGAGTAGTACCCCAGTGGGTGGGAATAACACATTCTCTTCATCTGCTGTACAGAACAGTCCCAAGATTTAGCCATTAGGAACTATCCTGCTACCAACAGAAGGTACGTGTGTATCACTGTAATGTGATGTTGTTAAATACAAGATTTCTTGATTTCCACCTTTATAGATGCCTTCTGTGACTCACTTTATTTTACAAATTCTTATGTATTTCCCCTAATCCTTAAGATTCTATGTTTTATTATCAAAGAGTTAATCTTATACATCTGTTACCTTAATATTGCACAATGCCATTTTTATGTTTATTTTATTTTTCTCTCTGAAAATGTTAGGTGGAACCCAGGCACCCAGGCGCAGCCCTGACACTGAGCTATACCCATCCAGCCCTTGGAGACACCATTGCTTAAAAACGAACTGTTTCCATTACTCACTTAAGTGTTTCTATTTTCTCTATGTTCTTTTCAAATTGAAATGGAAACAACTCAGACAAGAATGAAAGGGCTGACTTTGACCCTGTCAAGTTTAAAGGCATAATCAAATAAAGTGTTTGATAACTAATCAGCTCAGCCTAGAACTATATTTTTAAAGGTGCAATTGTATTTCATTAAAATAAAGGTATGCATTTTAATTAAGACAGACAAAAATCATTCTTTACAGTATTTTCAAAAATAAAAATGACTTGGAAATAAGAACCAAAGTTAACCAGAGCCTGGAAGAGCAGAACACTCCTGTGATCCCAGTGCTCTGGAAGCCACAGCAACAGGGTCCTTAGTTCAAACCCAGCCTGGGTAACTCAGTGACTTAGCAAGAGATCCTGCCTAATTAATAATTAATTAATTAACTAATTAAAAATAATTTTAAAGAAGGGCTACAGATGTAGTTCAGTATGAAGGCCCTGGGTTCAGTCCTAAGGACAGCAAAAATAAAATAAAATGAAATTGATATAAATAATTATACACTGCTAAAATAAATATGAACTAGGCTTCTAGCGTTTAAATGTATGATCAGTATGTAACCAAATATAAAGGTAAACATAATTTGTATTTTAGAGCTGCCATGAATATGAATACCTATTCACTTTTATTCCTTGTTTTGTTTTTTGCTGTACTGGGGATCAAACTCTGGCCCTTGTGCTTCCAAGGTAGGTGTGGTACCACTTGAGCTAATTCCCCAGCCCTATCTCTTCATTTTCAAAGATTTTCTGATTATTAGAATATGAATTGCAAAATTAATATGTTTCATAGTTTCTTTTTAATTCTTACAGTCATGTGAGTGATCAATCATTCTGTGTATCCCATTATTTTAGACCTAATTCAATTTAGACAGGTATTGAACTTATGTACAGTACTCTATATTTTAGATCTCAGAGTCCAAAAGGATCTACAAACATTTGAACCAGTTAGGAAGATTTTTTTAAATCCTAATTTTAGATTTCATTTAAAATGGTATAAAATAATGAAGAGGAAATGTTTCATTCAATGACTATTTTCGTAATTGTCATTTTCCTTGAAATGTACTGATTTGCTTTAGCAATTATAAATCCACACATTTTATTTCCATTTTTCCTATTTTGCAAATCTAAACATAAATTAAAGTCATATACAACACAGTATTAAGAAGAAAAAGTAGTACTGACTATTCTTTCCAGGGGAATGGAAATAATTAACACAGAAATAAGACAAGATACAAATGACATACATACAACTATACTTGTAAAACGTGATTTTAAACACTATGTCTTTGTATGCAGATGAATGCCAATAGTATAATTTTTTTAAAAAACTGTTGGCACATATTTGCAGTATATGATGTTTATAATCCTTATGGGAAGTAAATACACGTACATAACACATGTTAATTGCTTTTTCATTCCCATTCCCTTCCTTCCCTCAAGTCCCTCCATCTCTTCCTCTCCTTTCCCGTTTGAGCAAGATCTATCTCCTTACCTCCTATTATCTCTTTTATTTTGCCCTTTCTTCATAATTTCCATTTCTTGTATAAGAGAGCCATGTGATCTTTGAGCTTATGTGTCTGATTTATTTCACTTGACATTATGGTCTCAAGGTACATCCATTTTCCTACATATGACTCAAGTTTGCCTTTCTTCATGGCTAGTACTCTATTGTGTGTAAATACCACATATTCTTTATCCATTCCTCTGCTGATGGGCATGTAGGCTGCTTCCAAGGTTTAGCTATCATAGATTGTACTGTTATAAACATAGATACAACATAGCACTGTGATACAATGCCTTGAACTCTTTTTGTTTTTTGTTTTTTTTTCCATTTTGAGACAGGGTCTCGCTTTGTAGTTCAGACTGGCTCTGAGCTCACTATGTAGTCCAGGCAAGCCTCGAACTAAGCAATCCTCCTGCCTCTGCCTCCCGAGTGCTGGGATTACAGGCATGAGCCACCACGCCCAGCTGCCTTGAACTCTTTTATTCACTCTAGGGACTACCTCACCAAATTAACACAAAATTTTTAATAGACAAAATTTATGCACAAAATAAGTAGAAACCTGTACATTTCCATTACAACTATCCAATGCAACCCACTATGTCCCTGGAAAAGTTAAATTTATTTCCCTCCTGTTTACTCACATGTAGTACTTAACCTAATCTTGGTTATTTGTAGTCCTTTAAAGTCCACTGAAAGCTCATTTTCTGGTGAAGACAGGAGCCCTTACTATATGGTGCCTTTGACTTTTTTCTCATATTTTGCTTCCATTCATCAGCAAATTTTCTAGGGTACCCACTATAATTTTCCTGAAAGTTTGTGATCATGTTGGATAAAAGAGGAAATTAAACAGAGGGTCTGGAGTTCTAACATACTCTATGAAAAAGTTTAGTTTGTCTATGTTAACCCAGAGGTTTTTTTTTTTTAAAGAGGACTGTATTAATTTAGGCTCAAGGTTGAAACTTTCTAGATCAAATAAAACTTAAGAAGGACATCCCATAAGACATTGCACACTCATAAATAAAACCCACCCAAGGAAGTCAAGACGATTTTAAAATTCCCCATTAAAAAGATAAGACAGTCGCAACATGCAGAGTTCTCCAAGAGTAGAGAAAGGGGTGGACTTGTGACATTCTATCTCTGCACTGGCCTGCCTGTCACTTGTAAAACACTGCTGGCCCTGAGCCACGAGCAGTGCAACTTAGCTCAGAGGGGTAGGAAAGCAAGCCAATGTGTCCGATACTAAGAATCACCCCTTCAGAATCCCTCCAAAGGATTGATTTAGCCTTTAGGGTTAGGGCTCGAAGAACAAAAGGTGGCACAGAAAAAGGAGGATCTGGGGGTGGTAATGTCAGATTAGCAGAGAATTAAAAGGCCAGAGCTAGACAGTCTCTCGGAATCATGAATGACCATTAAGAAAAAGCTGGTGGCTTGAGATAAATGGAGCCTGTGGGTCCCATACCACATGTTAACTCCACACCTGGACAGCTTCCTTGCTTGCAGTTCCGCGTATTCATACAAAGAGGGTGCATTAATGAGAAACAGCCATAATAAGAACAAAGGTTCAGACCACACTTTTTTTTAACCAACTTAAAACTGGCTGATCACTACATCAACTATAATGAAGAAAAAAATTTAAAAAAACAACAACAACAAATAAACTCTATGTCTTATATGAGATCTCATTAACTTGGAATAAGTTCCAGCCAGAGGAAAATAGATTTTACCTACCACACTAGACTTTAACTACAGCTAAATATAGCTGCTAATTTTATATTCACATAAACACCTGCAATGCCTGTGTAACATTCTTCAGCAATTTCTGTGAACCTAAAAGCATGAGACAAACCAATCACAAATTAATTACTTTATTCATGGAAAGTATTATTCAGGACTTGAGTGTTTTTTTTAAATAACAGTTCTACTCAATTGAATTTACTAAAAGCACATGACAAAGTAGGATTATGAAAGTAGTCTATATAGAAATATCACAACAAAATGCGTTATTCTACAACTTGTATTAATATTCCTAAAAAAGATAATTCAAAATTAAGCTAAATCAAAGTGGCTTGTTGTCACTTAATATAAGCATGACATCAGGAAGCCATAACTATTTGAAAGTCAAGAATAATTTCAATAATAGATTATTGTCCTACAGGCCCTAGGATACTATACTCAACACATGGACTTTTATTAACAGAATTCTCTCAATTTCAAACTCCCCCTTGCCTCTCAGAAAACCCTTTTATTTCCCTTTATTTACTTATTAATGTAAAATACATATTCTTTGTCTGAAGATATCTGGTTTTTAAATTTAAAAAATAGATTGCCCAAAGATACTATATCAACCATGGCAAATGAAAATAAAGTCTGGTGTATTTTAGATTTTAAAAACAAAGATCACAGTTGAGAAGCAGGTATTTTCAAAGCATTTGGATCTATAATATAAATATTTAGACTATGTTGGCAGACTTTCATACAAACCCCTAATAATAACAGTTGTTAGAATAAGTATTTAGATAGCAATTTTCATGAGGCCAGAACTTTGAACAAATAAATATAAGCCATACTCATGATTATGTCTCCTGCCTCAAATCTGCATTTGTAAGAATCACTTTCAGGGGCATTAAATGTGACATTTCTTCTGGCAATTTTTCAAGAGAAACTGTAAGCTAATAAAGTAAAGCAAGTGTATAAAGTATATTTATGACACTTGTTGAAAAATATATAAAAGGAATTTTAGGCATTATATATTAAGTTGTATATTCTTGCAAATACTTTGAAACTTTGGTTAAACTGTAAAACCCATTGAGTATTATCCAAATAACACCCTCACTATCTCCTGTGTGGGCTGGCTGCAGTGGTCCTGCAGTCTAGTTTACGTAATGACTGAATTCCATCTATCAGTACTTTTCCAATATCTACATTCAGCTCTAACACAGAGGAAAGTGCTTCTTAATACACCAAACTCTGAAAACTCTTCTTATCTAAGCAGAAAAATGATGCTTCACTAAGATGGTCTAGCTGCTTATTTTATCACTGAACCAAGTCACAATTTTTTTTAAAAAGTTCAAGTCACATATTTTTTTTTTTAAAGTTCCTTTGTTGCTGGGTGTGGTGGCTCATGCCTGTAATTCCAGCACTCGGGAGGCAGAGACAGGAGGATTGCTGAGTTCAAAGCTTGCCTGGGCTACATAGTGAGCTCAGAGCCAGCCTGACTACAAAGCGAAACCCTGTCTCAAAAAAAAAAAAAGTTCCTTTATTTGAATGTGCTCATCATGATTCTTTAATTTTCTTTCTCTCTTCTTACATCTAAAATAGTTTGTTCAATAAGCCATTTTTTTCAAATCTCAAAGTGGTCTGTATCACCTCCAGCACATGCTAAAGGCTTTCCTTTTTCTCTCTGCCTGTGTGCCTGCCTTCCTCCCTCCTTCCCTCCCTCTCCTTACTCCCCCATAACACCTCCTCCCTTCTCCTAGTAGTGCCTTCTACCTCAGTGGCCCACACTCTCCTCAAAATTGTTTATACTCATTTTCCCCTGGACGTTTTGCTCTGATGTCTCCAAGCTTCGTCAAGATCTACCGCTTCCACCAAAAAAAGCAAAGCAAAACAAAACAAAAGCAAAAACCATCCTCCCATAGCAACAGATAGCCCTAACATAACACCTATCACCTGGTCTACTTATGTGGCTACATTGACTCAAGACATATAGAAAAGTAGAAGGAGAAGGATAAAGACTGTAAAAGTGAAAGATGCAGTGAGTTTAGGTACGTAATTGGATGGAGAAAGTGATGAAAACAACATATTCAGAATGATCACATTTCTGGCTCGAGTAAATAGGAAAAATTATCCAAACATGGAAACAGAGCAAGAGCCATACATTTGGGTTTTTCAGGGTCTGTTGAATCACCAGCTCACATGTCCAGTAAACATTTGGACAGAATTATATAGAGTAGAGAAGAGAAAGAGAGAAGAAGGAAGAGATAAAGATTTGTGGGTCATCAGCAGTAGATAAATACAGAAGCCAGGAAGATATTAAAAGTAAAAACAGTAAAGCTAATTTAAGGCCAGAAATTTTGAAAGTTAGTCATATACTGACAAAAGAAATGAATGTAAGGGGGAAGAAATAACCAAGCATAGGACAAAATAAGCCAAAAGGTAAAAACAACTGAAGCAGAGTATTACTGATGTGAAATGTAAAAAAGATAAAATTAAATAAGATCTTGGGAGAGGTAAGCCATAGAATCACAGGCGAGCTGCACTAGCAGAGCTATGGTGAAGCACATGCTAGCCTGACATGTAGAGAGCAAATGAAGAAGATCGAGACAATGAGAGCACTTCAAAAGTTTGGCTGGGAGAGAAGTTCTGAATGGGTGGGTGACTGTTGGGGCACAGCTCATGTTAACCTGCCCATAAAACACTAAGTCACAGAGTCAGTTCAATGGTGGATCAGGAACAACCGTAAGTAGACAAGAACGACACTTGGAGGAATGACTTGAAGGAACTGTGGATTTGACGTAGGAGACTAGAACATGGCAAGGCTGGGTGGGGAACCAGGCATGACTTGTCATCTGCAGGATCCAGAAGGCAGGTGGGGAGCAGTCCCAGTGCCCCAATATGGACAGCATCAATTGGACGGCTGCCCTGCCCCCAATGCACTCTTTATCTAACTTTTCCTCTTTCACCAGCCCCACACTTGCTCTGCAGAGCCAGTTTCTCCCATATTCTTCACGTTTTCAAATAAACATCACTGCTTTTTGCTCATTTCATCCAATTCTTTGTGCAAGGCAAGAAGAACCTGGAGTCCACTCCGGATGGAGAGACAAGCAGCCCAAACCCCAGCAGCATTTCATAAGGAGCTGCCTGACAACAGACTCTTAGCACCAAAGTCACTTTGCAAAGATGATGGGACAGTTAATCCACTGCTTCTAGAAGAACCACAGCCCAGAGCCACAACTTATACATGGTACCTTACAGTAAGAGACAAACACAAATTCAACATACTATCACTTCCAAACTATTTTGAATATCACTAGGAACTCAGAGCCGTGTTAAGTAACTTTAAGTAAAATCAATACTGATCTAATTTTCCAAACAGGTCTGGTCCTGCACCCAAATCTTTAGGCTACTATAAAGCTCCACAGGCAACAGCAAACACACAGCTAAATAAAAATTCTAGTACTTTGGGCCGGAGGGTTAGCTCAGTGGTTCCGGCACCTGCCTCGCAAGCGTAAGGACCTGAGTTCGATCCCCGGTTCCCACATATAATGCTGGGTGTGGTGGCTCACGCCTGTAATCCCAGCACTCGGGAGGCAGAGACAGGAGGATTGCTGAGTTCGCGGCGGCTTGCCTGGGCACCATAGTGAGCTCAGGGCCAGCCTG
>PVIC010046535.1:0-14198 GCA_004025085.1 Thryonomys swinderianus
GACCAGTAGATTTTATGATGTTAAATTTATCTATGGTAGAAAAGATACTCTGTTACAGGGTTTGGCATAACCTAACAGAATGACAGCAGAAAATCCTATGTTTTGGAAGCAAATCCATGCTTTATGCAACAAAGAATCACATACTAATCAAAAGGTAGATCCCAGGATACTACTGACTCTCTGTAGAACCAAGCATCTGACCTGGTAACTTGCGTGTGGTCCATCCAGAATTAAGTTTAAGCAGGTCTTCTGAGGAACACAGTTACATGCTTTACTGGCCTTGGTGCAGAAAGAAAATTCTGAAACCCTCATTCAAAACTTAAGAATTTCAGGACAGTGGCATCAGAACATTAAGCCAAATAAGGACCATTTCTGAGCATAGGCCTTGTGTGACCCCATTGGTCTTACACTTACCAAGCCTGCCTTGCTTCAGGGACATGTAAGATACCTATTTAAGAAGGAGGGTGGTTAATGGTGTTATGAGGACATTCCTAAATTTTGCCAACATCATAAACATTTGCTAGAAGCACCTAATTTCTCAAAAGATTTGTGAATTTCTGGTCTGTTATTATTCTTGCCAAAGATCTATTCAAGACATTATGTGCATGTTTATTTACCTGGGGAAATGATATATTTCAGAGATTCTACCTGTTTTTCCTATTTTATAAATGTTTGTATACTCCAACATAGCCAAATACCTTCTCTATACCCTTTAATGTATGGCAATACTTTAATTCTGTTTTCTTTGTCATACCATACCTTATGGCCACCTGATACCATTTTCCAAATAACAACCTTTTTTTTAAATTGTGAAGATAACGTACAAAAATGTTTTCTATGGAGGAGTAAAGTTTCAATATTTCTCTCAATCTGAGGCATCCTATGGGCAAAATACGTACGTGAAAGTTGCGCATAAGTATACATTGTACAGTGTGCTATGTCTGAAGGCATGTTAAGCATGACAGCCAAAGTAAAGTATTAAAAGGCAGCCAGTAATCGTTTCTACATCAAATGAAATCTTCCAGAGGAACATTTCGCGGTGACAGATTACCCTGACTGAAAGTGGTAGGGAGGCACCAACAGTGCTTAGAAACAATAGTTGGTGTGAGCAGCTCATACATAAAAGAGCCAGTAAGGGAAAAGCTCAGACACGGTAGGGAAGAATGGTTTAACACACTTAGTCTTTCCCGAGAGGTTAGGAAACTGTAGTTTTCCTCCAAGTCATCCTAGAAAACTCTTCTAAACACTCATCCTCATGTTCATCTCCTTACAGTTAGATGGTGTGATCCTGGTTCATACTAATTCTGAAATTGCTGCACAAGAAATGTCTGCATTATCACGGGGATGATGGACTCAGCACCTGGGCTTTGGTGTACCTATGGAAGGCTGGTGACAGGCACCAAAAAAATAAGCGTTACCTGCAGCTGAAAAGAACAGTCAGGTGCCTAGCAAGGAAGCACATTAAACATGCCTCTTCCTGAAGGGAACTGGAGGCCAGGAGATTGCTCAGCTCTCTCCCTATCTTCCTCCTGCTCAACATTTTCTCTTCTTCCAGAAACATACACAGACACACATATACACACACACACACTCACACATACATGCATGTACACAGACACTTTTATAATCTGATATTTTCATTTAAAAGACAAGCACCTATACCTCAGTGGAGTGACTTATACTGACTCTGTTTTTGATTTGATGCTGTGAGTCAGTCTTTTGCCAATAAACTAGTGCAATGGTAATGACACACACTCTCTACCCATTGGTGTTTTTATGCTAAATCATCTATAGTTTTCTTATACTATCCATGCTGGTTGTATAGGGGTTTGGTAAAACAAAAACGCTAGGGCTGAAGATTTAGCTTAGTGTTTCTGGCTCCTGCCTAGCAAGTACAAAGTTGATGCCCCGTAACCACATACAATACTGGGCATGATGACTCATGCCCACCAGCAATCAGTACCACATACCACAGTGCTGGTCGTGGTGGCTCACACCTGTAATCCCAGCACTCAGATGGCAGAAGAAGGAGGATTGCTGTGTGTTTGAGGTTTGCTGAGCTGCCTAGTGAGCTCAGGGCTAAGCGAGACCTGTCTCAAAGAAAAAACAAAAAAAAGACTGCTGTTATTCAGAAAGCAGAAATAGCACTAAGAAATTTTTGTAGTGCAAATTAGATGGCTTTATGGACCATTTTGTTGGGAAAAAAGACAAATGAGAAAATAAAAACAAGAAAAATAGTAAGGAGTTGGGCAATTTAGAAGGCATGGTATTCATATGGACACAAAATAGGTGGTTCCTAGCTAACAAATCTATCCCATGTCCTGTGCCAGGCTTTATCTCCGCTGTTTTCTACAAGACATCACAGCTCAGAAGGGTTAAGTAACTTGCCTGAGATTTACAGCTAGTAAGTGGCATCGATCGGGTTCGGGCCCAGAACTGCCTTTCTCATAAGAGAGCACTGCATGTGAAGTCCACGGGGACAGACAGGAGCACAGCGCCACATTTCACACACCAGGAGGCCCAGCAGATAATTAAGACATAACGAAAAAGTGCAAATAGACCTATTCCCTATAATTTTTGCCCTGGTGAGGCTGAGTTGTGGGCCTGGAGGGAAGCCATAGAGGATGGGATGTGTTTGCTCTATGCCAGAGGAAAGACCCCTGTGAAGAAAAGACTATTAACAATCTCAGCTCCATTAAATTTAAAGCAGCTGCTAACAGTAGGGGCCTTTACATTGTCAATTATATGAATTTTCTATTACTGTGTCATACCAAAGAGCAATTATAGCACATTTATCAAATACTGCTTCCGCCTTTCAGGTTCTGCCCATTAATGCCACAGCGGCAGGCCTTAGAAATCCTGGAAGACAAGTCTGACATGCAGACTTTAATTGTTTCAAGGATGTGTGGTCAGAAATAACTCTAGGTGACTAGCAGGGGGTCAGTTACACAATTAGATAGTCATAGGCAAAGACCAACTGAACTCACACAACACACCAAATATTTACATATCAGTTCACTTTGTAAGTGCTTTGACACCTACTCTTTCACTTCAGGATGACATCTATCCCATTAACTGGTCTGGGAGTTATTTAATTATTCCTGTCATATAAGAAATGCATTCCTGAGTGTCTCTTGGAAAAGACTGAATTAGAATCTGAAAGCTGATTCCTGTGCAATGGGCTCCCCATGGAAGTAATAGAGCAGCAACAAGAGTCCAATGCAGTCTCACTGTGCTTCACTGTGACAGAGGAAAATAAAGTGGTCTTGTGAAAGAGTGAACAGAGGAGGAAGAGAGAAAGGCCAGAGATAGAGAGACAGGAAGACGGGGTGACCATTAGTCTTAGCGCCCGGAGGATGATGACTACTTGAGTTTCCCTTACCTTGGGCCGGCACATGCTCTGGGGTACACAATGCCCACAGTTCTGCAAAGACAGAGAGACCAACTGCAGAAAGCCAGGAGATGAGAGGAGGGAAAGAAAATTCTTCTTGTTAGTCAAATCGAACTTCAGATAAACCCAATCTGCTTTTCTGAAGCGAAGGGTTTAACACATGATTGTAAAATTGCAAGAGAAATATCTGACATGCATGATGATCCCTCTTGGTTCCATGCTCCAAAGGGATCTTTGAACACTGATGTTTCCAGCTTCTTTTTTTTAAAAAAAAAATTGAATTCTTTGTTGGTACATTTTATATACAGCTCATAACCACACACAACATTGGGGAATTTGTATCAGTATATGACACAAGTTAATTCTCATTTTTACCCACATCCTTACCCACCCACAACCCCCACCCCTTATGTACATGCTCTTTTATTTTCTTCAGGAATCATATTTATTCCTTCCCCTCATTATGTTCCCACACCAAATTCCCTTTGGATATTTCCTATTTTACAAAAACTACCATACATTCTAAAACTCATTTATATCTACAGGTTTCTCATACCAGCTTCTTTTTGGACACTTGATACATATTGATGGAAGCAGTGCAACATTCCCATCCTGTGGAAAATTTGCCATTTTCTGGAAGTGACCAGACTTTGGCAAAAGATTCAATATAGCATTTTCAGTGACAGAAGTGAGCTCACGCTGCTGCGGGAAAAGAGGAGAGAAAAGAGACAGGCCTGCGGGACTGGTCCTAGAGCTGCCTCATGCCATGCCGAGGGAACATCAAATCGTTTTGGTTTGTCAAGAAGAGCAGCGCAGGATTTCCAGCGAATGACCTAGATGCTGGTCTACTACTTGGCTTAGCACATTGTGAAAGGAGAAGGCAAAGCAAAGCCTGTTTCAATGAGCAAACGCTCATGATCAGATTTCACGCAACTCAAGGCCCAGGACATCTTGCTGTGGTGACAGGAGGTCCCAGGTAGCTCGGCTTTGCGCAGAGTTACTAATGCAGTCCTTCATAGGCCTGTCATCTGTGCCCTGATACCTCACAGTGTTCCCAGATCTGTCATCTGCCCACGTCTCTTTGGCACTAAGGTGCCTAGAGAAATGTTGAGTCTCCCTGGCTGCTCTGACCTAGATAAAAGACATCACACTGACCAATGATACAGGTCAACAGTCGCAGGCCTTAGCAGATTGAAAAGTAGAACTGTTAGAACACTGCTGTCAATAGAAAAAGGGACAAAGAATCTGGACCTATCTTTAATCTGCTTCCAAATTCAAGAGATGTGGCTCATATTTAACTTTGCTAAGGTGGGGAGTATTTGCTGCGTGAGCTCTCTGTCTTCTTCTTGCTCATCATGCAGAAGCAAAATGCCCTTCTCGCCTGGTCGGTTCCACCTCATAAGTGGATGCCAGGGAGGCAGCATCCTCACTGCAGCCCTGCAGAAGGGACCCATCTCAGAAGAATCTGGCCCACGCCAACCCCTGCTCGTCTCATTACAGGTTTGTGCATCCGCAGCGAGAATACAGACAGGAAGGTGTTACGTGACCCACACAACTCTCCTCACCCACGCTCCTGGGTATAGTTGTTAGAACTTTGCAGATGAACTAAATTTCGCAGTCAGCTAGGATGTCTGAACAGTCTAGCCCTAGCTCCCTGGCGAGAATCAGTGGAAGAAAAATACAACACCCAACTTTTAATATGTGTCCCAAAGGAATTTAGCACCAGAGCCATTCTGAACGTAAGGAGAATCAAGATTTGAACCTTTTAAAAATTCTTTGTGGGGCCGGAGATTTAGCTCAGTGGTTTCAGCACCTGCCTCACAAGCGCAAGGCCCTGAGTTCCATCCCGGTAACCACACACAATGTTGGGCGTGGTGACTCACGCCCGCCAGCCATCAATACCACATACCACAGTGCCGGGCATGCTGGCTCACACCTGTAATCCCAGCACTCAGGAGGCAGAGGCAGGAGGACTGCTGAATTGAGGCTAGCCTGGGCTACATAGCGAGCTGAGGGCCAGCCTGAAATACAAAGCGAGACCCTGTCTCAAAAAAAAAAAATGCTTTGTAAAGATATGGTCATCATAAATAACTGATAATACTAGTGCTCTGGCAATCAGGACATCTGATTGCAAAGCCCATCTTTCTGCTATCTGTCCTCATCTCCCTCATACCATGCGTTTTTAAAGCTCAAGAGAACAGGACAGAAAATGCCATCCTTGCTGATGAAGCCTGAAGCCGCCACAGCATCCTTTCCAGTTGCCATAAGAGGCCCTGACAGCTGAGCACAAGCCCCAGGGAGCTGCAAATAAGAGCAGGGCCAGAAAGGCCAGAGAAGATTAAAGCAGAAGCAGCTAGACCATCATGGCTGCCTACTACATCCTGCTAGATACTATTTAGGGGCACTTAGGGTGTCCCTAGGCAGGTTTTTCAAGTAAGAAGCTTACCTTTTACAATTCAAGTTTTTCTTCCCATTCTTCACTCTGGAACTTTAGAGCTCCCTGCATATCATCATTACAGGCCCCTGAACGTCCAGATGCCCCACAGTCTCATCTCCGCCACCACAACTGCCACACCACGCCCACTCCCACTCTTCAGTAGCAAGTTGTTCCAGGCGAAGATCCAGTATCTGTCATCTGCACGGGGCCTTCCGGACAACTTCCCCTTTCAAGGGCTTCCCTTTTCCTCTTCCCTGGTGTAGCCCAAACTAAATAAGGTAGGTAGCAGCCATTTGGTCCTAACTCAGTTCCAAGAGTTGCTTTATGTTATCAAAACAAAGTGCAAGCAGACGATTTAAAGAAGCAATAAATACTTTTATCTCATATTAGTTAGTAGTTCCTGGGAGTAAGTAAAATTTTAATATGTCTCTACAAGCTAGGGAAATTAATTAGGAGAATCCTCTGTGCGGTATTAATCACTTTTCTAGATAAGAATTATTTTCTAAAAATTAATAATGCTTTATAGATTTAATTTTATCAAGTATAAAAGAGATTAAAAACATAGATAGGACTAGAATATGGGCCCTTTGATTCCAAATCCCATGATCTTTCTATCCCACAGATTTTCTCATTGTTTTCACCCTCAACTCCTTGTACAATAACAAAATAACCTTTTGAAGACTGTTCTGTGGTTTCACGAACTCTGGTATGTATGTTTCCATGTGCTGAACAGGGTTAGACACCCAGTCACAGCATTCTACTTGCTTTCAACCAGGTTGGTCCAGGTTACACTGCATTAAAAGGGAATCCCAAAACTGTAATGACAATACAATTTACTTCTCACTGACATCCAAGTCTAAAATAATTCAAGAGATAAGCCCTATTATTTATATGCCTTTTGGTGGCATAGACTGGGAGGGCCTCTGCTTACAAACACTTGCATAGGCCTTGAGGGAATTGCAAGGAAGACGCTCGCTTGAGGACTTCCTTGAGAGTCACACGAGTCTTTCCATTCACATTTTACTGGCCAAGCATGTTGCACTGTTATGCCTAAGTTCATAAGGGACGAAGAACTACACTCCACTGGGTGTCTGGAAGGAGGTGCTCCAGGAGCGCAATGCGCTGAAGCTGCAGCTGCTGCTGGCGCAGGAGGAACTGCAGGGCTACCGGAGTGGCCTGATTCCCCCAAAAGGAGGTCCCGGAGAAAGACAGGAAAGAGAGCCTGCGGTTCCCAGGCCCGGAAGTGATGACCACAGCAAGGGCGAGAGGACGATCACAAAGAAGCTGTTCTCTTTCCGATCAGGGAAGCCAACCTAGGTTGAGGGCCGTGGCCAAGGCAGCAGCCCTGACTGGAGACGACATCAGCCTGGCACCTTCGAACCACGTCCACGTGTCTCCCGGGCCTGCCTGTGTCTCCCCAAGCACAGTTCTCGTGTCCTGTCCTCCTCGCTGCAGACCAAGGGACACAGAGTCGCTTCAAGGAGGCCGGAGAGCAGTGGGAACGTGTGTCAGGACTACCTGCCACCCAGCCACCCACCTGGGGACTGCAGGGTGAGGACTGAGCTGACCTGTGGCGACCGTGCTCTTCAATGGGGGGCAGAAAAAGGAAACACAAGACCAAGAATATACGGTATCAACATGGCAGTGATTTTTTTTTTTCTGGTAATGGGAATTGAACTCAGGACATTGTGTTTTGCAGGCAGGCGCGGTGACACTGAGCCACACCCCCACCCTGCAGTAGTGATTTTGACTTCACTGATATTTAATGAATATTGGATTCAGGTCTCCCTTCTTTCCATAACCTTGTGTTGAAGTAAAATGATTTTTGAATCCCACTGGCATTAAAATAAAAGTTTTATATATGTTAAGTTTAAAAAAAAAAGTAAAATGATTTTTATACTTAAAAAAAAAAGAGTCCTTACAAGAAGGAACATCATGGTTCACAAAGGAAGGAGGTGTGAGAGCTACAAACCCAGGAAAAAGAGCATGGGCAGACTCCAGCAGGTAGAAAACACAATGAACAGATTCTACTTTGGATCCTGTGAAAGTAACACGCCTGCCAACATCATGATTTTATCCCAGTGAGGCACACTTTGAACTTCTGACATCTTGAGTTATAAGAGAACAAAATGGCTACTATCTTATGCCAACAAATTTGTGGTGGTCTTTTACTGTAGCATAGGAAATTAACGCAGAGGAACAACTGTTTAAACTTTGAAACTTATTTGCAACTGAACCTTTTATCTCTTAAAACACTTTCCTCAAGAAACACTGTTTGAGGAAACACTGGAGAAATCAATTGCCTATAATTCTTCATAATATGGAAAGCTGCACTTTACTAATGATAAAAATGGAACACTTCGTCAAGATGGAAAAACTCATATAGAGAAGAGAACAACAAATTCCACAACTATAACTTGGTGAAATAACTAGTTCTGTCACCTCCCGATTTTAGTCACAAAGATTTTAACTCAACTATTAAACTCTTCTGCCTCTCAGTTGCCTGGAGTGAGAAGGCAGCCCTGCCTGCTTGAGTGTCCTCTTTCTTTGTCATGATCGCTTTTTTTATGTGCTGTAGGTAAAAACAATTTGAAGAGAGTGACAGCATAGGTCTTTTTTTTAATGCCCTTTGCCTCGGGCGCAGGACTGGATCTTTCCAGACACTAGAAATGTTAGGAGCAGACATTCACCCATTCTCCCCTCTGGCAAAGCCAAAACATACTTTCAGTTGGCCCTCAGAATGCTGATGACTCTCAAAGCTGACAGGCTGCTTCAGAAAGGGCTCATTTCTTGGTATTTTTCCCTGTCTGTTACTAAGAGTGACTAAAGAGGAGAAGACAGGAGAGCAAGTCTCTCCATCCTCCATCTTCCCATCTGCATTCGTTGTTCTTGTTTGTTTGTTGTGTTCTGTTGTTTGTTTTCTTCTTCTTTTTGTTGTTTTTTGCAGTACTGGTTATTGAACTCAGGACCTTGTGCTTGTGAGGCAGATGCAGTGCCGCTGAGTTAAATTCCTGCCCCCATCTGCATTCTTGCTTTTGCCTATCAGGGACTAGGACATAGGAAGTGAAAATCCACCATGCTAATTCAATAGGCTAAATGCTAATTGGTTTGAAACCAGCCAAACCATAAAACCGAAAACCTCAGTGTGTACAGCTTTAAGGATCATGAACAAGTATAAATCATTACTAGACTAGTTAAAAGAAAAAAAAAAAAAAAAAACTAGGTCTTTAGCCTTCTCACATTTCTGCGTTATTTTTATAGGTACATTTTATATACACATCATGATCACACTCAACACTGAGAATTTGTACCAGTATATATCACAACTTAATTCTTATTTTTTCCTGTTCAGGACCTTGTGCTTGTGAGTCAGATGCAGTGCCATGGAGTTAAATTCCCGTCCCCATCTGCATTCTTGCCTTTGCCTATATACATAGGCTTTGTTTCTACAGATTATTTTTACTTCTTATTCAGGAGACCCACTCGTCATATACTAGCCTTGGAAAAGGGAGAAAAGATTCCTGATGATCCAACTCTTCTTATCGTTGAAAAGGCTACCATGATTGAGCTGTTTTGACTGGACAGTAGCTTTAATCCCCTGGAAGCAACTGTAATACTCCAGGAAGTATAAACATAGTCCTGCACCATAGCCCAGAAGGACTGTCCCTGTGAGTTCCAAAGACATTAAATATATTTTATTCCAACTTGACATAGGGCTGTTGTTTATTCCATTTTTACAGCCTGCTTTCCATCAGTCTGATCAACACTTGTTCATTGGGATTATAGCCAATATCCTATGGGCTGGAAAACAAACAACTAAAAAACAAGTAAGCTGTTGGCAGGCTATTATGCTTTTTCTTATTGTACTTGGAGGGCCCAAGTGATGTACACATGTCTTCTAAATGACCTCTGCCTCTTTATTAGAAGGTAAGCTTTCATCTAATATTTTCAGTTGTCAAATTACTTTGAATGGCCAAGTATTCACCATGTCACTGAGAAAACATGAGGTTGGTCTTAAAGAAACAGCTAGTACAACAACCACTCATCACCATTATTTCCAATGCTTCATTCATCAACTATTAGGAAGTCTTCTATGTATGATGTGACTACCTCCTTATCCACAAGGGGCTCTTAGAGTCTGCATAGGTAGCTGTAACTATCCATCTAAGCACAATGGAGTATGAATACACAGAGCAGAGTGACCACACCCTAGGGTTCAGGTAAAGGTATCACATTACAAGGGATACCTCGACTTGAATCTTTAGAAATAATTCAGGACTCAAAGGTAGAGATTTTCCTCGTCTGGCCAAGACACATCGCAGGTAACAGCACCCATCTGGGGAGGTGAAAGTGATTCAGAGTGGCTGAACTATATAGGGTAAGGCATGGAGTATCAGAAAGCACATGGAAAGGACAGGCACAAGACATGTCAGGCCTTTGTGACACAATGAGGCTTCAGTTTTGTGCCATATCAGAGAGAACTAACAAGCTTACTCAGTACCACTTGAGATAACAGCCTGAGCTTAAACTGAAATAATCTGTGTTCTCTTTATTTATCCAGCCTTCTCTGTCCGGATCAGGTGTTTTAACTTCAAGAATTTCAAACAGAATGAATTATTTTTCAAACAAAGAAAATGTACTGTAGGTCATTACTTACATAACTACTGGGAAAATTAGGAAATCAACAGTGAGATGACCCATAAATCAACAACAGAAAAGCACTGCGTGGTCATAGAGGATCCCAGGCGGTGACAGTGCATGGCTGGAGCTAACGCCCTGGAAGGAAGTGCTTGCTTGCTGCAGGGCTGGAGCAACAGGGCAATGGGCTCCTGGGCAACAGATGAAATCACACAGGAAGTGAAGCTGCTTCGAAGATAGCACCACATTGGCCTCTTCTTTTTTTCTCTGGTTTTCCTCTTCTTCCCAGTGGTTGGATGCATTCAAAACTTAGTGGGCAACTGATACAGAGCATGTTTTTATTTGTAGCACAGACCAGAGCTAGAGAAGTACTGAGAATGAATATGAGTGAAAACATCAGGTGATCCTCACCGTCTACCCTTTTTTGTTCTTCTCACATTCATTGCCAGTCGTCCCACCCATATTTAACTTCATGCCGTGACAACTTCATCCTCTCATTTCACAGATTATTACTTCTAGAATCCATAGAACTAACCTGGAATCAACAAGTTTTTTCTCATAAGAAGACACAAAAACCCACTGAACAAAATTCCATATGGAAGCTGAATATCTCCAAATGACACACAGTCCTCCTTTCATGGCTATCAGTAGTCCAGTGGCCTATCAAATAATTTTAAAGGTAGTCTTTCTCAACATTGTTTAAATAAAATAGTGGGAGAAAGCAAACAAGATATATATTGAAGATGTTCTTCAACAGGAATATGATGAAAAAAAGAGTTAAAATGTGTTATGTACATGTACCAACTACCTGTAATGAGTGTAATCATTATGTACTGCAAACATGTACTAATAAAATTAAAAATCATTTTGAAAAACCAGTTAAGGATAAACCTCAGTAAGTACAAATTGCTCCTCCACATTCTTGTTGGCAAAAAGGTCATATATAATCAAGGTGCTAGCAGGTGGCCAATGTGAGCACTTGTGGTGGCATAGATTATATCAAAGTCCCAGGATTAGCTTTTGCTATTGAGTGATTAAGTGTTTAAGAACAATTAATCATTTCTGCCTAATGAGAGGAAGCCCATTTTTCCATTTTTTTTTGCACCCATGAAAAATGGCCTTTCATGACATTTGTGCCCTTGCTGTTGAGCAGGCATCAAAGTGGTTGCCTAATATCTACAGAGTGTATCATCTTACCGACAGGAAATAAATAAAAAACTCATCTATAAACCTACCTTGAGCTGTTCTGCTTTCCATGAACTGTTCATGGGAAAGTCTATGAGACCAAAAGAAATCAAAGACATTCATGTACATTTGCTTTTCCAACTTTTTCAAATTCAGCTTACATATAGCTCTTGCATTTGTTGAGAAATCATTACTGAGCAATTCCAACCATATGGTGCATACATCAGGTATCAACTGGCTCCTAAGAGTCAGCTCAGAAACCATATTCATTTATCTTTCCATGTTTCAACATGGAATGTCTAGACCCTAGTGGCAAGCAGGTTGTATTAGTAGAAGAAAACATTACTTACCCCAAAGCCCTGAGGACCTGTATGATCATTTTTCGGACTGATCTGTTATAAACTTGCTACAATACCCATAGTTGTCACAACACAATAGGGTCTACTAGAACTTCAGTTCTAAATAAGAGGACAATTTGTAGTTTTAGGAATGTCTAGACCCATAGCAACCATTTGCTGTTTTCTGTGCTTAATTAAAAACTGATGACCAGGCCACAGGACCCCAGCGCCATTCCCAATGTGCACAGAAGTGGTGGCAGTGGCCGGCTGGCCAGCCCCCAACCCACACTGGAACTGCACTGAGACGACCCAGGCACGAGAGGAGCCTGGTGCCATTTCCTGCATCCTTCCACACCGGAGCTGCCCTGAGAGACCAGGCAAGATAAAAAAATAAAGGAATCTAGCTTCTGTTTTGCCATCTACTCCTAGATCCCTCTATTCACCTCTCGTCCCCACACCCTTTCCTTTCTTCCTGTCAGAACCAATACCCAGAAGTAAAAGACTCTTAGGCTGCCCTATTTCTTCTCCTGTACTATTATAAGAAGGTATGTGAAGTTTCCAGCAGTCTTACAGCATACAGTTGATACTGTTTTATACATGCCCTTTTATCCTCTGTTACCCACTGGCATATATGAGGCCCTCAAGTCTAGGTGATCTTTATAAATCTGCTAAATCTATTTAATTCTCCTTCGGTCTCCCTACCTCCCTGATTCCCCAGTGACCTTGTATTCCCAAAGGGTTCTGGGGGTACATTTATGATCTACGTATTGTATACACATTGCTGTGATTAATTCTAAATTTTGGCATATGGATATAGAGGTAACTCATGAGCCCAAAGTCTTCAGATTAGAAATTAACAGAACTTTTCATTTTATTTAATGTGTTTAATACTGTTATTGGCACTGATTGTATTATCGTAAAAAGATTACATGATTATTCTATTCAAAAATCTCCCATGATGTGTCAGAACTGAGAACTCTCAAGGGTCATTACAGATTCAAAAAGGGCACTCCAGCAAGGTGCCACTTCCAAAGGACCCCAGATAACAGAAAGAAAGATCCCTGCAGCAAACATTGCCCTGTCATCAGGCAAAGAATTAAACAACCAACATTAGTAACAACAAAAGAGTAGAAATGAGAAAATATATAAAAACCAGACACAAAGATCATGACCACAGGGAAATTCAGAGAAAAGGGAAATAGAGCAAACTGAAACTCAAATGCCAGGACTCTTTGAGATGGTAACTAAAGCAGATCTAATAAAATGGAAATCAGAACTCATCTCTGAGATCAAAACAGAGGTACTATCCAGAGTGAAACACATCATTAAAGAAGAGATCAGTGAGATGATAGAATCCAAGACAGCAGAAGCAATGGAACTTTGCAAACAGCTTCAAGCAGAGCTCCAGGGAATGAAGAAGGAGAATGAAAGCTTGTGTAGTAGGATGAATGAAGCAGAGAACTGAATCTCAGACCTAGAGGACAGCATAGCAGCCAATAAGCATGAAAGACATAATCTATGGAAAAAGGCAAGGGACCATGAGAAATCAATCCAACAGCTTCTAGATGACTCAAAGAAAAATAATATAAGACTGGAGTCACTGAGGACGCAGGAGACAATGTAAAAGACATTAAAAAAAAACTATTGTCAAAGATAACAGAGAACTTCACAGGAAAAGAAATGGACATACAGATAAATGAGGCCTATAGAACTCCAAATCACCGTGACATAAAAATATCTACACCTACACATATAATTATCAAGGTTCCAGACACACAACAAAAGAATGAAATATGAAAGTAGTTAAAGGAAGAAAATCACCTACAAAGAGAAGCCCATTAGGATTACAGTGGACTTTTCAACACAACTACTCAATGCAAGGAGAGCGTGGAGGGAAGTATTTCAAGCACTGCAGGAAAACAACCACCAGCCTAGACTGTTGTAGCCTGCAAAACTATCTTTCAGAATAGATGGGGAAATAAGATACTTCCATGATAAAGAACACCTGAAAAACTTAACAAATATGAAACCTGCATCCAAAACATTCTAAAGAACATCTTTGGAAAAAAAAAAAAAAACACAGAAAAATCCATAACATGAGACCTAGCAGAGTGAGCTCACTGGGGCAAACAAGCCAGGCATGGTGGCTCACGCCTGTAATCCCAGCACTCGGGAGGCAGAGGCAGGAGGATTGCTGAGTTCAAAGCTT
>PVIC010046536.1:0-14201 GCA_004025085.1 Thryonomys swinderianus
CTGGGCGTGGAGACACGCCCACCAACAATCAACACCGCATACCACAATGCCGGGCATGGTGGCTCACGCCTGTAATCCCAGCACTCGGGAGGCAGAGGCAGGAGGATTGCTGAGTTTGAGGCTTGCCTGGGCTCCATAGTGAGCTCAGGGCCAGCCTGAACTACAAAGTGAGACCCTGTCTCAAAAAAAAAAAAAAAATTCAACATGTTATGGGTTTAAACATGTGATTCAATTAGGAATAGAAGATAAATACTAAATCACTGAGATTGTGAATGCTCTCTTTTTCAACTGACAGCCACCATCATCCCTAAATACAAAACATTAAAATCACTTTCCCTGGTCAAAAATATGACAAGATCATTGTTATTTTTTAGCTGACTTTTAAATTTCTACTTATTAATGCATATTTTAAGACCAATGAAATTTGTTCTTTTAAGTGTGCAGCTTAAAAGGCTTAGACGAATATGGTTGTATATTCAACAGAATAAACAGAATATTTTCTCCTCTAGATTTTATCTTTTTCTTAGTGCTCTTTTCATTTCTCTGGGTTCCCAGGATCTCAAGATTACACTTCTAATATATGTCCCAGTCTACTTATTTCCAAAATGTTATGAGCTTCTTTAGAATACATGTACTTTTCAAATTCATCTATATTACCACCTGTATCTTTAGTTTATTCCCTTCATTGCTGGGTACAATTCCAGTTTATGAATATATTGCATATTATCTAGTCATTTATGAGATGTATATATATTATTATTATTATTATTATTCATTGGTTATTATGAATAAAAGTGTCTTAAACATTTGCATGTACATTTATCTACAAAGTTCTTTTAGTCAAGTATCCAAGATCTGGGTGAGTCAATTATATAAGCAATGTTCACATAAATTTGTAAAAATTAACAACTCATTGTAAAGTGGTATATAGTTTTACATTTCAAGAAAAATTTATAAGGAGTTCTAGTTTCTATATCATCATCAACATTTTATGTTGACAGTCTTTTCAATTTTAGCCATTCGTGTAGGCTGTAGTAGCATCTTATGTTTTAAATTTCCATTTCTATTATGGTTAACAATGTTGTCTATTTTCAAGAACATGTTTGACCTTTGTGATTTTCTGTATAAATGGTCATATTTTCTGTGAGAAAATATATTTTAGTTTTACTCTATTATCTTAAAATTTGAAGTCACCTGATGAAAACTTCCTTTTCCTTCTTTTTTGATTTCTGTCTGCATGTATTAGAAATTAGTCTAACTCTAAAACTGGAAGAAAACAAACATGATTAAATTATTATGAAATAGCCTGATTAAAAATTAAGATATTTTATGCACATGGACCACTCTCCATTTAGAATATAATCATTTTGTACTGCAAACATGTACCAATAAAAATTAAGAAAAACTTAAAAAGAACTGACATCTTAATATTCTGGAATATAGGATTATAGGATTTTATTCTCATGTATTAAAATAAGATGAATATAGGATTTTATAGGATTTTATTCTCATGTATTTAAAGCTTCACTTTAACTCAAAAGCTTACAGTTTGCATTGTGTAGGTCTTGTACATGTTGTGTTAATTTTGAGAAAATTATATAAAATATTTAAACATTTTTTTCCTTTCCAATTGCACACTAAAATTACTTTTGCTCCCTTTGACCTTGTGTCACAGGATGTTATCCATCTCTCATTTGTTCTTCATCCTGTGTAATTTTTTGCACATATTTATGATTTTTCTCCATATACAACCGTTATGTTAGTAAAAATATTTTTTCTTCAGTTAGCGTTTCATTTTCTTTTCTTGCCTTACAGTCTTTGCTAAAACTTCTACTACAATGTTAAGTGGATGACAGCTGATGTACTTGTCTCGTGCCTGATTGTAGAGAGGAAACAGTTGTCATCATTAATTAATGTTAGTTGTAGATTTTAACAAAAGCCCTTTATCAATGTTAAACTCTTCAGAAAGACTTATGGATTTGAACATATTTTCTCTTGTTTCTCTTATTTTATTTACATATTTTAAACTTTCATTAGAAGTATCCACATTTTTGGGGGTGGGGGGGGTAACCAGAAACTGAACTTGGGACTTTGGACTTGTGAGACAGGTGCTGGAACCACTGAGCTTAATCCCTGGCCCAGAAGTTTACACATTTTTAAGGTGTATTTACCTGGCAAGCTTACTCTATTGTTTTTATGCAATGAAAAACTTACTTCTTAATTAATCTAGCCACTCCATTTTTATTTTGATTAAAGTTTGTATATTTGTCCACTTGTTTCGTTTTATTATAGCCATGTCCTTATAATTAGCCTGAATATCTTCATAGTTCATGTAAACTAGGCCTTGCTTTTTTATAGTATTCTGTGACAATCTGTTTTTAAATTAGTATTTATACAATTTCCATTTAATATGATTATATGTTTAATTTTATTTTCTTATAATTTATCTATTTGTCCCATTTGATTTTTTCTTCTTTTTGAATTATTTCTACCATTTTAATATTATTTTTAGTCTACTATCTCTAATAACGTTATTGGATTTTTTATAAACCCTAGGAACCTTTTAAAAAGAGCACTAGGATTACTCTCATAGAAGGTTGTCCTGTTTTTGTCTTATAGGGATTTTTTCTTCATAGATTGAGTCTCTTGATATAGGATACTATTTTAAATTTAGAATTAAATTTTTTGTGAATAACTCATTTGGCTTGCATAATTCTATATTTTCATGTTTATTTTAAGCACTTTATTGATACATATATATGTCTATCTAATGGGTCCTGTGACCATTAGACCTATCCCCATGATTTTTTTCTTTAAAGACTTGGTCCTTTTTGTCATTTCAATTTGCTCCACATTCATTTTGTACATTTCTACTCCAAAATCAATAATCTGTAGTTTCTTCAGGAATCCCTGGTTCATTTTATCAGAGAATAGAATAGAAACTAATATCTAGTTGTCATAGTTGTTACTAGGGTATATCCCTATCTTGTGTCTCCGCTCTAAGAACAAGAACATATACTAACATATGTTCTACCTGTATCTGTAAATATTCCCATTGGTAGCCATTTCCACCTTTATTAAATGAAGCATGACTTCATGGTGTCAGCTCCAACTCCAGCCCATTAAAACTGAGATCATTCGACATTCCTCAGTTTACTAACCTGTAAATTCCCCCTCTACCAGTGCAAAGTCTGGACATCTGGTTGTATCATTTGCTACTCGTTTGCAGCTCACGTTGCCTATAGGAATGTAATGCCATAGAGCACAGCTCTGTGAACTAAAACACAGGACTGATGCACTCTGAGTCTTACAGGTCCCACTCTTTTCTACTGTTACCTAGGCCATTGCCTTTCTCCTTTTCTCTTTCTTTAGGTCCTTCCTTATATTTGAAATGTGACTACATTATCTTGTCACATTTTGCATTCTTTCCAGGAATTCTCTTACTTCCTCAATGATTTATTAAAATCCATGTACATCATAATTCATCTTTTGTGCCTTGATGTAGTATATAGGTTTTAGCAATGTGCAATGATCATGCTTATGATTACAGTGTCAGACCACTTACTTTTTTCACCTTAAAAATGTTTTGAGTTTCATCTATCTATTCACTTCTTTTATTCCCAAACTCCTAGCGATTAGTAAACTTTTTACCAATTTTTTTTTTTGAGACAGGGTCTCGCTTTGTAGTTCAGGCTGGCCCTGAGCTCACTATGTAGCCCAGGCAAGCCTCAAACTCAGCAATCCTCCTGCCTCTGCCTCCCAAGTGCTGGGATTACAGGCGTGAGCCACCTTTTTTTTTTTTTTTTTTTTTTACCAATTTTAAGCTTTAGTTTTTCTGAACACCATTTATATGGTGCTGTGCAGAATAAAACTTTGGAATGGTCTCATTTCAGTTAATAATAGTCCTTTGGTTGTTTTTGTTATTATCAGCTAATATATGTTTGTGTATCATAGTTTGTTTATGGATTTACTGATTAAAGAGATATAGGAAGCATTTAGTTTTTAGTTGATTATGAGTAAAACTACTATCCAAGTATGAAAAGTTATTGTGGACATAATATGTTAACCTATTTGTTAAACTAGAAATATGATTGTTACGTTATATGTTAAGAATACATACAGCTTTGTAAAACATTGACAAGCTAGTTATAAAATAGCTATATTATTTGGATTCTCATAGGAAATAAATAAGGGGTTTTCTTTTGTTTACTTTCATCAGAATTGGACAACGTCAGATTTTTGGAATTTAGTTATACTAATAGGTTTATAGTTCTATCTCACTGATATATTAATTTGCAATTCCATGTTAAGTGACTTTAAGCATGTTTTATATGTGTATTGATTACATGTACATGCCTATTCAAATGCATTTCTGATTTTAAAATTATTTCATTATTGCTGACTTTTCAGGATTTCACTTTTGTATGTTTTGGACCTAGGCCTTTCTCAACTGTACATTTTGCCATTATTTTCTCCTATTATGTAGTTTATCTTCTAGTGGTTTTTCAGTCTTTTGCATAGCATAATTTTCAAATTTTAATAAAGTTCAAGATATCCATTTTTTGAATCATGAACCATATTTTGATTGAATCAAGAAACTATAGAGAAACCCATATTGGCTTAGATTTCATCTTATATATTCCTAAATGCTTTATAATATTGTATTTTACATGTAGATCTATGATCAGCATTGAGTTCGTTTCTGTGAAAGTATGTTATATAGCTAGGTCTTTCCTGCTGTCCTTCCTTCTTTCAGGCCTTCACTGTTTCGTTCTTTGCTTCCTATGGACATTCCACATCATTTGTTGGAAAGACTGTCTTTCCTTATTGAGGTACATCTGCTTTTTATCACACATCACTTGATTATAATTCTGTACTTCTAATGATTAGCTATCATTTTCCTTGTATTACTTTTGTCTTCATTATATTATCTTCATCACTGTAACTTTATAGTAAGTTTGGAGTTGAATAATATCAGATTTCTATTTTGTTTGTTTCCTTATGTACTATGTCAATTTCTCTAGCATGTTACCTTTTTTATATGAGTGTTTGTCAACATTCATAAAATAGTTTGTAGAAATTTTGAATGTATCATATTGAATCTATATTTCAAATTGGGAAAATGTCATTAGAACTATATTGAGTCTTCCAATCCATGAATGAGAAATATCTTTTTATTATGCTAGATACTTTTTACAAATTTCTTTCATCAAAATTTTAAGTTTTTACATACAGATCCCACATAGTTTGTTAGATTTATACCTTATTAAATCATTTTATGATGTTAATATGAACAATATTGGTATAGTTTCAAATTTCCATCATTCACTGGTGGCATTATAGACAGGTGAGTTAGATAGAAACATTACAGTCTGTAAGATAGGGCTGGGTCCTCTAGAGGTTTAGGACAAAGGAGACACACTACAGTTGAAACCAGAGACAAATCAAAACTGGGCTTCAAGATAAAGACAAGAGGGTCTGAGATTTAGCTCAGTGGTTCAGGCATCTGCCTGGCAAGCACAAGGTCCCCAGTTTGATCCATGGTACCTTATACCACACTGCTGGGTGTGGTGGCTCACGCCTGTAATCCAAGCACTTGAGAGGCAGAGGCAGGAGGATTTCTGCGAGTTTGAGTCTAGTCTGGGCTACATAGTGATTTCAGGGCCAGTCTGAACTACAAAGTGAGACCCTTTCTCAAAAAAGAGAAAAGAAATCCTCTATAAAGTGATGTCCCCAGGTATCCAGTCAGAGCCTCTCCTCCCCCACAGATTTCCTATCAATAAATATCTTCCTACTCTTAGCTCCATTATTATTAGAATTAATTATTTGTTGTTTAAAGAATAAGAGCTTGGGGCCGGAGATTTAGCTCAGTAGTTCCAGCGCCTGCCTCGCAAGTGCAAGGTCCTGAGGTCGATCCCTGTAACCACATAGAATGCTGGGCATGGAGACTCATGCCCACCAACAATCAACACCGCATACCACAATGCCAGGTGTGGTGGCTCACGCCTGTAATCCCAGCACTTAGGAGGCAGAGACAGGAGGATTGCTGAGTTCGAGGCTTGCCTGGGCTACATAGTGAGCTCAGGGCCAGCCTGAACTACAAAGCGAGACCCTATCTCAGAAAAAAAAAAAAGAATAAGAGCTTGTTCTATCATACAAGTAACAGGTTGGGAGAGGTGATATTTCATCTCTGCAATTATTTCCTATATTACCAGTACATAGGAAAGCAATTGATTTTCTAAATATTTACTTTATATTCTATGGCCTTGCTATAAATATTTTTCAGGGAGTTTTTTGTTTTGTTTTGTTTTGTTTTTGCTGGCTCATTGTGATTTTTCTACATAGACAATCTTATAATCCATAAAAACAGATTTTATTTTTCATTCTTACAACTTAATATTTCTTACCTTACCACATTATGTACAATCTTCAGTGTAATATTGAGTAAAATTAGAGGAAAATAAATATTTCATGCTTTTTAATAATATTAAGGGAAAAAGTTTCTCACCAGTAATTGATATCTGTAGGTATTTTTAAAAATGTTTTTATCAAGATGAGGACACTATTATCTATTTCTAGTTTCTTGAGAGTGTGCTGAATGCACATTGGATTTTATCCAATGCTTTCTCTATATTAGTTGATATGATTATATGATTTCTTTCTTTAGCCTGTTGATATGCTGGATTACCTAAATTGATTTTCAAATGTGGAACTAGCCTTGCATAGCAAGAATAAGTCCTATTGGGTTATTTTGTGTAATTGTTTTTGTACTTTTTTGGGCTCAATTTGCTAATATTTAGATGAAAAATTTTTATTTATTTTTATAAGTGATATGAGCTTATATTTTTCCTTTTTTATAATGTCTTTATTTGGTTTAGATATTACTATAATGCTGGCACCAGAAAAAGTTTGGAATTCTCTTTCTATTGCAGTTTCCTAGAAGAGATGTAAAGGGCTGATATTATTTATTTCTTAAATGTTTTGTAGAATTTACTAATGAAGGACTTTTACACTACTACTTTAATTCACTTAATATTTATGTATTTATCATCTATATATATATATAGATATCTCCGTTTATTTTTTTATGAGTTTTCTGAGTTTCAAAAAATTATCAAATTAGTTCCTCACAATATTCTGTTAATGTATCCTTTGTGAATCTCAATCATAATGCGTCAACTTGAATAGATTAAAAGATGTCTAAGCAGTTCTGAGTGTGTCTGTGAGTGATGGACATGTAGACCAGCAAACTGAGAGAAAAAGACCCACCCTAGATATGGTACCAACCAATAAGCTTTTAACTGGACAAAATAAAAAGGGAAAGAAAGTGGTGCTCTCATTTTTGAAGAGCCTCTGTCTGTGCTCAGCACGACACCACCAACATGCACTTGTCTTTGAGGTTGCCTTTGGACATCAGTCTTCAGTTCCTCCAGTCACCTGACAATCACTCATACCAGAGATCCTTTATGTGCGTCCAAGTTTTCAACCTTTGACTGCTCCTGAACCTTGATCCTTTGTTTTCCACAGCTTCTATTTTTTTAGCTGAGTAGTGCTGGATTTGCTGTCTTTCCAATGTATAGATGACCATTGTGGTCTCTTCTGCATCAGTCTTCTAAATCTATGTAATCTCCTCTTATAATTACATATATATTTTCTATTGATTCTGTTCCTCTGGAGAACCCTAACTAATATACTCTTAAGGAACATGGGTTCTAAAATTAAATGCCCTTTTTATTTCATCTATGATATTGATAATTTATAGTTTCTCTCCTTTTAATGGGTAGCTTACTCAGAGGTTTATTGTTTGACTTTGTGGACTTTATTATTTTCTGAATTTAATTTAATTTACTTTTGCTGCAGTTATTACTGTTCATTTTCTTCTAATTGCTATTTATTTTCTTCTATCACTTTATTTTTCTTCTGTTTGCACTAAGATCGTTACTTTTTTCCTTTAATTTCTTTGGAATAATCTTAAAATATTGATTTTAAGGTATCTAATTTTTTCCAAAATAGATACTATGATTTTCCTTCTGATTACCATAGCTTTTACTATATTCTACAAATTACAATTAGTTCTATTTTCATTTAGCATCATTCAAAATATTTGAAAATTTCTTTTGAGATTTGTTGTCATTTGATAGAGGTATAACTTAATATTGTGTCATTTATATTTTGAATGTTTTAGGACATTTCAGTTTTCTGTTATTAAACTTTAGTTTACCATAACTTTACTCTTACAATAGTCTTTGCATTATTTCTATACTTTCGTGGTTATTTTGGCAGTACATATACTAACATTTGAATGACATTTCTATTCTTTTAAACTCATAAAAGTATTTTTAAGGCTCACATGCACATTTGAACCTGAGAAGGATGTATATTTCACACTATTGTTGAATTAGGTTTTCTGTAAACATGAAACAGGTCTAATTGATTAATGCTAATGTTCAGTTCTACTATACCTACACGGAGTTTTTATCTTGTTGTATCTATTAGTTCCTTAAAGAGGATATGTTAAATATGTAAATTAAAAAGTAGACCTGTATGTCTCTCATTACTTTTCTCTGAAGCAGCATGCACACAGCTTCACACACAATGTCCTTAGTTTGTTTCAGAATATAACCTGTTTCTCCCTCCTGTTCTTTATAGTGTTCCTGTCATTATGGTATCACCTATTCATAGATTGACAACTTCATAACATTGTTTCCTCGAAAAAATAAGAACAATAAGCTATTTACATTATCTATGTTTATTTTTTGGCATCACTCTCACTATGTAGATCACCAATGCCCACCTCTATCATCTCCCTTCACTCTGAATAATTTGTTTTAGCATTTTTAGGCAGTTCTTGTGATGATGAGTTTCTTCATATCATGTTTGAGATGATTTAGTCAGTTATAAAGATGATTTAGTCAGTTATAAAATTCTAGGTGGGTGATTTTGTTTTGATTTTTACATTTTAAATACTTTGTTACTTTCTTGTTTGCATAGTTCCTGATCAGAAGTTTACTGTGGTTCTAACACTATTTCTCTGTAGTGAAATGTTTTTCCTCTAGTTTCTTTCAAGATTTTTACCTTTGCCTTACTTTTTCTGAAATTTGAATGCAATTCGTATAAGTGTAGGGATTTTGCTTTTCGTGTATGATTTTTGTTTCTTTACATTTGTACTTAGTGTTTTCTTACCATCTTGATTTGTTGTATGTTATCTTTCATTAATTTTGGAAAGTGTTCAGTCATCGCTAATTATGAAAATAATTTTGATATTTTGACACTTATGCATCTCTTCTTATTCCAGTTAGGCTTGTGTAACACTTCTATAATTGACCCCTAGTTCTTTGCATATTGTTTGCTTTTTAATTTTTTAGTACTGCTTTTCATTTCATATTTCAAGATTACTAATTAGTTATTTTGAAGGAGAAAATGAATTTGTAAAAGCCTTTCATTCATATAAAGTTCTAGCTTGCCTCTTGGAAGTCTCTGAAGTAGACAACCCCCACCCCTCAACCTCACCCCCCCCCGCACTCCTTTTCCAAGTTGAACTTTGCAACTTTGTTATGTTCTCTGAGGAGCTGTAGGCCTCTGCAGCTTTTGATACATTTGAGGTTTGGTGGTTTAGAATACTTGGCTCACTGGGGCCTAGAAATTCCTTTGTTCTTAAAGAGGATTGCTATATTTGCTTCTTCACCATAAGTGGAAATCTGTGCACTGTTCTAACCAATGTGGCTTGTAGTCTCTATGCTGAATTAGCCAATGAGACATGACCAATGAGTTTGTGACTAATGGGCTTGCTGAGCCTGACCAATAAGGTGATACTAAATGTAACTCCACCCCTTAACTTCAGGAATGTTCTGTAACAAAGGTATAAACAGCATGGCTTCAGCAGAGCAGGCACCAGTGTCTCTGCGGAGAAGTCCCAGGCTGGTCTCTGAAACTCCTGAGTGCATCTTCTACTCTCCTGGACTTTCTGGCCAAAGCTCTGAGCTGCAACACTAGAGCTACACATACTAGCTGGAATTCTGCCACTTCAATTTGGCCATGTCTAACCTACTGATAAACTAAAGTTATTTTTATTTCTGTCACTGTATGTCTGATTTCTATCATTTCTTTTCAGTTTTGTCATTTGGTTTTCATTTCTCTGCTTATCATCTAGTCTTACATGTTGTAAATTTTTCCATTAGAATATTTTAGGTATTAATAATAGTTTTAATTCCCTATTTGATAGTTCCAAAACTTGTGTTGATAACTCACTGTTGATATGCATTTAGTCTTCTTAGATAATGTGAGGTTTTTTTTCATAGCTTTTGCATATTGTAGTTCTATTTTGAAATCTGGCCATGATATATGAATAACAACAAGTAAGATAACAGATTTTTACTATGAGGTTGTATGTTAATCTCATCAAGCGTTGGGCTGTGTTTAATATTTACTGTCTACATGGCAAAAGATATGGTTTCCTGGATTTTCCCTATTCATTTTTTTCTCCCTTCTATTGTGCTTGGTTTCCTCTAAGAATACCTTCTTAAACTCAGTCTATGCCTTCAGCTCTTTCAGTTGTAATTCAGTGTTGTTATACGGGAAACCTATCGGTGTAGTTGTAAGGACTAGAGGAAGGATTCAATCTAAGGATTGAATTTTTCTTGAATTTAGTTTCTGGATTGTAACCTTCAGGAGTGTTTTGTTTTGTTTTAAACCTGTCTAAGCTCCTGCCCCAGGACATGAAGCAGAAAACCTAGCTGAGGATAGAGTTGGCTCCTTGCCTTCCTTTTATATAGACAGGGGTCCGACGAAGTAGTTTTCCTTGGACAACTTGGCTTATTAAAATTGGTGTTCTGGGTATTTCCTTTCCCCAAACTTGAAACTTAAGAGATGTTTCTTGGATCTGCAACCTGAGAACCTAACGGAAGTTCTGAAAAGGTGCATTGGAGGCAGAGACACAAGACTGAAGTTCTCACGGTTTCTCACTCTCACGGGAGCTGGTCGATGACAAGTCTTCAAAATCACTTTGAGTTCTTGCTGCTTCATTTGGCAGTGACTCCCTTACAGGTTGGGTGATATGGGCTTCGATTTTCTTTTTCTCATGTCCCTCCTGTTTTGGAGGTGGTATTTTGCTTGGATGCTTCACTACTTGGATGGTCCTAAGAAAAGTTGTTGATTTTCAGTTTGTTTGGCTTTTCTTGTTGTAAGGACTAGAGTGATAACTTCTAAGCTCTTTACATGTTGGAGCTGAAACCAGAAATCTAGCCTTTGTATTTTGGAGATGTTTTCACTGGATATAAAATTTCAAGTTGATGGATTTTTCTCCCTGTACTTTAAAGTTGTAGCACTGCTATCCCCACTCTTGAATTGGTTCCCATGAGAAATATGCTCTTTCTTATCTAAGAACATATAAGAAGAAATAAAACAAGTAAGGTCTGCGAAAAGGAAGAAAAATCTTTAAAGTCATAGAAAACATTTATGTAAAGATTAATTGCCACATCTCAAACAAAAAATACAGGGCAATATATTTCTTTGGGGAGGAGAACTCTGGCATACTAGCTGCTATGCCTGTGATGGTTTAGCCTTCTTGGAGATATTTTCATTCCACAGAACTAGTAAGAAGTAAAGTTTAAACTCTCATGGCTTCACATGAGAGCTGAGAGTCAGTGTTACTTGTGGGAATTGAATAGTCTCCCAAAAGTAGTAGTAAGGAAATATACAATAAAAAGTGGTCAGTTTTAGATGCAGTCATGGTAAATCAAGCATTTCAAACCTCAGATTCAAGAATATGGCAAAGGTCTTAAAAGCTCTAATATTCACTGAGCTAGAAAAGTGGCATCTTGTCAATTAAATATGAACTAAATAAATACTTAGTAATAGTAAAGTTTGAGAAATTATTAGAAATAGAATCCAAAGTTTAGGATACATTTTATTTCACTTATGAAATGTATGAAGTGGTATTTTCACTAATTTATCAATAGATAAATGTCCTTGAATACAGAGTTTAGTCTCAAATATTTAAACTTTGTAGTGCAGTGATTTACTTTTCTGACTAACAGTATCAAAATGCACAACTTGTTTAGTCTCCATTATTTGCTAGTGTGTCATTGGGTGAAAATTGCACTAGAGAGTAAGCTAATGATGTATTTCCTTGGAGTAACATGTTGCTGGAGCACAAAAAATTTTGACATAATCTGTACTTCAGACTTTAAAAACTTTAGTGGCTAAAAACAAAACTGACTTAAACAGTCTAAATACATTGGACTTATAATACATATATTATACTAACCTATAATCTGAAAGAAGAATATTTTAATATAGACCATTTTGCATGAAGGCATGTGACTGAAGAAGAAACAGTGAAAATATACACCAGTAAAGAAGTAAAAGTATTTAAAAGTTTAGATAGGCATATGCAAATCATGATCCTATTTGTGGAAATTTTGTTTGACCAAATGTTTGGAAAATTTAGCATGCCTTATGTATATTTCACTAAGAAAAACAGAAATTCAAGAGCTGTTATTTTTTTCTCTGAGGAATTTACCTTCTGGAAGAATAGACGAGAAAAGTAAATACAGTAGACTATGTTCTAATAGTTACTGCCGTCTTGAAAGTATACAGGGAACATGTATGAATGGGGAAAGCTCATTTAACTAGGAAAAAAGATGTCAGAGTACCAAATAACAGGAAGTTCATTCTTTGTTTCAGTATTGCAGGGTGAAGGTGTGAGTTTAGAAATTTTCCCTTGTCCCAGTCACATTCTTCAAATTTGATCCTGTCCTATATGAAGTCTTGTTACCTCATTCTGTTTCAAATTTATTTTTAAAAATTTATATAGAATAAGAAAAATTATATTACTAAGATGAACAAGAGACCATTACAGAGATATCGACTGGATAAAGATGCCAAAACCCACAATATTTTTGGTGTGTTTAAAGGAAAAGTCTTGAACATTGGAAAAGTAATGGTCAGCTCTCCCACTACTGTGACTAAATAGATGACACCCATAACTTGAAAGAGGAAATGGCTTGTTTGGCTCATGGTTTCACAATGAGGGCCATGGTTAGCTTACTATAAATCAGAAACATCATGGAGGAGGGCTGGTGGATCAAAGCTGTTTCATTCATGGTCACAGGGCAGCAGATTTCAGAAGAGCCCCCTTGAGATATGACCCCTCTCCAAGTGGATCTGCCCACTGACAGTGCATTCAGCTAAGGACATTAGAGGCCCAGAAACCAAGCACCCTCTCTCCAGTCTCTTAACCGAGTCAAATTGAAGATGAACCTTGATATGTGGATAAGAGGTCAAGAGGGCTTAAGGAATTTACCCAAAAGAATTTAAAAAATCACATTGGAAAGACAGATGTACACCCTTGTTCATAGCAGCTCAGTTCATGATAGCTCAATCTTGGAAACAACCCAAATATCTATCAACTGGAGAGTGGATAAAGAAGATGTGTTTTTTTTTTTTAATAAAATGGAGTATTACTCTGCCATAACGAATGACAAGATCAATCCATTTAGGTGCAAATGGAGACACCTGGAGGATATACTAATAAGTGAAATCAATAGATCACAGATAGACAAATTCTGGATCTTCTCTTTGGCATGAACACCTGTAGATGCAAATGAGCTCTAGAAAGTAGGACAGCTTTTATAGAGTGAGAAATTTCCATAGGAAACTTGGTGTGGGAATGTGATAAGGGGAAGGAATAAATATGATACAGAAAGAAAATAAAAGAGCATGTATAAAGGGGGTGAGGAGGTGTGGGTGGGTAGGGATATGGGTAAAAATGAGAATTAACTTGTGTCATATACTGGTACAAATTCCCCAATGTTATATGTGATTTTGAGATGTATATAAATTGTACCAATAAATAATTCAATTTAAAAAAAGAGGGTTTAAAGATGAACAGGACTAACCTTAAAATTCCTTCCATACATAATCAGAAAGTCTGAAAGAGAATTGAAAAGATTGTATTTTTGTACTGGATTTGACATTTCTGTATCACAAATTGAAAGTCTGTTTCCATCCTCACTGCGTTGAAAGGGTTGGGGAATCATTATCATCCCTGAACTTCTTATTTAAATACCCTCACATATTTCAAGAAGTTATTTGGAATTGGATCCTGTTATACTTAATCATCTGGGTTGCTATCACGCAAGCAGACCTTCATTTGCTGGTATTTCACACTATATGTAGTTCCAGTACCACAGCTGAGCCAC
>PVIC010046537.1:0-14083 GCA_004025085.1 Thryonomys swinderianus
TTTTAGATTTCCCAAATCATTTTCAGGCTGTCATCTCTATATTACTTCTGAAACTCTCAATGATCTTATGGATTAATCTTTCTAAAATTAGTATGTAACAAGTAAGAGATTATATTCTGACCAGGAATTAACAGTTCTTGGGCATTAGACATTTCTGAAATTATTGTTTAATTTCAGCTTTTGTTTAGTTGGGTGAAATTTTTTGTATTAGAATGATTTGCTAAAATTGTAATTTTAATGAGTATAATGTGCAGGTACTTTAGAATAATTTGTTTTGTAAGAGTTTGTAGATGGGATATAAGAGCAATACACAAAAATAAATTATGTTTCTGCTGAGTGTGGTAGTATGGGGCACACACTTGTAATCACAGCACTGAGGAGGCTGAAGCAGGAGAAACACCCTAGTTCAAGGCCATCCTGAGCTACATAGCGAGTCCAAGGCTAGCCTGAACTAAATGAGATCCTGTCTCAGGGAGAAAAAGTAGTTTCTATACATTAATAATGCATACATTATCCTAAAAATGAAATCAGGGCAACAATTTCATTTACAGTGGCTTAAAAATATACTTTTGAGACCTGCCTAGTGGCACATACCTGTAATAGGGAAGCTGGGGCAGGAGAGTTAAGTTTGAGCCCAGCAGTAGTGACGCAATGGTCCTTTCTCAAAAAAATAAAAGCTGGGATATAGCTCAGTGTGAAGGTCCTGGGTTCAATCCCCAGTACTATTGGGTGGGGAGTTACTTTGCAGTTTGTTTAACAGGTGTGTATGTAAGATTTTCACCCCGAAGCCTAGAGGATATTAAGATTTTTTTTTTTTTTTTTGAGACAGGGTCTCGCTTTGTAGTTCAGGCTGGCCCTGAGCTCACTATGTAGCCCAGGCAAGCCTCGAACTCAGCAGTCTTTCTGCCTCTGCCTCCTGAGTGCTGGAATTACAGGCATGAACCACCACGCCCGGCTTGTTAAGAAATTTTAAAAAGATGTTTGAGCTCCAATCTTGGAAACAACCCAAATGTCCATGAGCCTGGAGACTGGATGAGGTTTTTCTATAAAATGGAGTACTACTGTGTCTTAAAGAATGATAAATTTGAGTCATTTAAACTCAGATGGGCATACCTTGAGGACATAATCATAAGTTAAATAAATAGGTCACAGGTGTGTAAGTATCTTATCTGTTCTCTGGTGTGATAAACTGAAGATGTTAATGAGTTCTAGAACGATGATGAATATTGTGAAATAGAAAATATTCAAAGGGAAATGTGGAGGAGTGAGTAATGAGGGATAAAGAAAAAAATGTGATGGTAATAAAAAAAGAAACAAAGCTTGGGCCGGAGACTTAGCTCAGTGGTTCCAGCGCCTGCCTTGCAAGTGCAAGGCCCTGAGTTCGATAGCAGTAACCACATACAATGCTGGGCGTGGTGACTCACGCCCACCAGCCATCAATACCACATACCACAGTGCCGGGTGTGGTGGCTCATGCCTGTCTTCCCAGCACTCAGGAGTCAGAGGCAGGAGGATTGCTGAGTTCGAGGCTTGTCTGGGCTACATAGTGAGTTGAGGGCCAGCCTGAACTACAAAGCGAGACCCTGTCTCAAAAAAAAAAAAAAAAAAAAAAAAAAAAAAAAAAAAAAAAAAAAAAAAAAAAAGAAAAAGAAAGAAACAAAGCTTATATATTTAATGGGTGGGGGGTTGTAGGGTGGGTAGGGGGAATGGGATAAAATGAGAATTAAATCAAGCCCCATACTGGTACAAATTCCCAATATTGAGTGTGATCATGGTGTGCATATCCAGTGTATCAATAAAGATTTTAAAAAATGATATTTGCACCCAATCTAGGCAGTTTAGCAATTCATTGCACAAGTCTTGGATTCAATTCCCAGTACCACCAAAACAACGCAGCAGCAACTATTTGAAACAAACTATAGTGATCAGATGGTATGTTGCTAACTAACATACAAATGGATACATGGGTCGCTGACTGGAATGGAAAGCTGGAAATCCAGAAATAAATTATTAGATTTCTGATCAATTAATTTTTTTTTTTTTTTTTTAGCTTTTTGGAGACAGGGTCTCGCTTTGTAGTTCAGGCTGGCCCTGAGCTCACTATGGTGCCCAGGCAAGCCGTCGCGAGCTCAGCAATCCTCTTGTCTCTGCCTCCCGAGTGCTGGGATTACAGGCGTGAGCCACCACGCCGGGCATTGTGGTATGCGGTGTTGATTGCTGGTGGGCGTGAGTCTCCACGCCCAGCATTGTATGTGGTTTCCGGGGATCGAACTCAGGACCTTGCGCTTGCGAGGCAGGCGCCGGAACCACTGAGCTAACCCTCCGGCCCATGATCAATTAATTTTTGAAATATCAGTATCATAAAATGTTCCTTTCTATTGTAACTAGTCTCTGTTGTCAACTTTCTTCCATTATTTAAATCAACAAATGTTAAATTGGTTAGTATGTAGAATTTGGGTGATTTCTAAGATGGAATTTATTCAGTGGCATATTCACACATGCACATACGTATTAATTTATACTCTTAACCTAGAAAGGAGGATACAGCATTTTGTTTTTATAGAGTTTCTTACTTGGCAGTCCAGATTAGCTGGATTTATTTTGTTGTTTAGTCTTGTCTTGAACTCATCCTTTTGTTTCAGTTTCCTGAGTGCCAGGATTACAGACTATTCCTGGCAAGGATACTTTTTTTTTTTTGGTAGTACGGCAGATAAAACTCACAACCTTGTGCTTGCGGGGCAGGTGTGGTGCCACTAAGCCACATCCCTGGGCCAAGGAAGCACAGATACAAATTTAGTATTGATGGTGTTGCCAGGAGCTAAATCTGGGATAGTAAAAACATGATTTACTTCTTCATAGTTACGTAATGAGAAAGAAAGCCTAGTCAGTCTCGTGTACCAATGTGATGGATTAAGAAAGTCTAGTAAAGGTGACTGGATTTTGAGGACGCTAATCTCTTCTGTGTCATGGTCCCTTGATGAGTCATAGCTGAACAGGTGATAGGAGGTGAGGCTCAGTTGGAGGAAGTGAGTTATGGGGACCATGACCTTAGGAATGTTAGTTTGGCCTAGCCTCTTCTGCTTCTCATGCCTCCTGCTTCCTGGTTGTCAGGAGTTGATCATCTTGTCTGCACCATGTCATTCTGCCATATTTCTGCCTAGGAGCCAGCTGACCAGGGATTGAAACCTCTAAAACCATGAGTTGAAGTAAACCTTTTTTTTTTTTTTTTTTGAGACAGGGTCTCACTTTGTAGTTCAGGCTGGCCCTGAGCTCACTATGTAGCCCAGGCAAGCCCGAATTCAGCAATCCTCCTGCCTCTGCCTCCCAAGTGCTGTGATTACAGGTGTGATCCACCACGCCTGGCAAAGCAAACCTCTTTTTTAAATTGTGGTCTCAGGTGCATGTCCAGCTCCAGGAAAGCTGACCAGTACAGTGGGAAAGAGTTCAGGTATAAAATCCAGATTCTTTTAACTTTATTTCTTTGGTGAGAGTATCAAAATGTCAGTATTTTAGTAAAATATGGGATGAATATTGCCTGCGGAAGAATAGCCGGTTGTTTTTGAACTTTGTGTTGTATTGATAATGATAAATAACAGGATTTATATTTGATCATAACGAAAAAAAGTTTGTGGTTGAAGTACTTAAATTTCAGCCTGAAGTTGCAGTAAGTAAAAATTGCCCCTATTGCTGGACATGGTGGTGGTTATTTTAAAGTAATTGAGCCAAAGTAGCCATTGGGTCATAAACAGTTGGGAACCAAGGCAAACCATCTGAGAGGAATGCATTTAGATACTTGGTAACAGTACTATGTTCCCTAAGAGAAGGAAAACAATTTGAACTGTGATCTCCCTGGATTTCTGTGTGAAACTGGATTCCAGGGCAGGACCCATGCAGAGAAAGAGATAGAAATTTGAGTACAATTAAAATGAAGAGGCTGGAAATTTGCCGAATTCACTACCATAAAAGATGGAATTATTTATATAATGAAATTTAGAAATTTGTAAAAGGTTGCCTTTGAATCTTTGGTGCCAAGCTGGGTAAATCCTCATCTGGTGTTATAAATAGTATCAAGAAACTGGTAGGGGGCCAGGGAAGTAGCTCAGTGGTGTTGCTTCTGCCTGGCAGGAGCATGGTCCTGAGTTCCATCTCAGTTCGGGGTTTGGTGACTGGAAGAGAAGTAGTAGACCTCACAGTGGGTTGGGAGGCTATTACTTACCAGCTCTGGTACAGACCTCTTTGAATGCTAGTGATTTGGAAGAGACACTAGAAAGGAGATCCTTAGCAGTAGGGCTAAAGTTACTATAGAGAAAGGACTGTTTTGCTCCCCACAAACAGACTGAAAAGCAGCAGGAGCTAGGGTAGCTCAGTGGTGGAGCACTTGGTTAGCCTGCATAAGGACAGGTTTTAATTCTCAATACCACATACAGAAAGAAAAAAAGATAAAGCTAGTTTTCAATTTAACTGCCAGGTTGACAAAAATCAGTCTCTAAAGAATCCATGTGTTCATCAAAGTACATAAAGTGTTAAACATTCAATGTAAAATTACTGAATGTATGAAGAAATGGTCAGAAAAGTCAGTTGTTAGATCCAGAAACTGTAAATTTAGACAGGGATACAGTGACATATATATACATATATGCACCTACAAATACGTATGCCCCCTCACGGGGGGATCAAACTCAGGACCTAGTGCTTGCAAGGCAGGCATGGCACCTCTGAGCTAAATCCCCCAGTCCTACGTTGACATATTTAAAAGGGAGTGTGATGTGAAGAGATGAATGTAAGAAGACCCAGGTGAACGTCTAGAACTAAAAAATACAGGGTCTGAAATGAATTTAGTGCTCACTTCGGCAGCACATGTACTAAAATTGAAATGAATTTAGTCAGTGGACTCAGCAGCTAATTAGATTTTACAGGGTGCAGATCACTGATAGGATAATAGAAAGTGAATAACGAGGAAAACACTGAAGAGCAATTGAGCCTTTGTGATGTGGGACAGTGTCATGTGATCTAACATATGTAAGTAGAGTCGTAAAAAGGAGCGAGAACAATTTGCAGAATTAGTATTTAAAGAAATAATTGTTGAAAGGTTAAAAGCTATAAGCTTGTAGACCTGATGATCTTGGATGATCAAAGAGATAATAAAGAAAATCACACTGAAGCATGTTCTAATCAAATTACTGAAAACCATAGTTAAGAAGGAGTGATATATTCAGAGGGATAGATATAAGAACAGCTGTTGCCTTTTTATCAGAAACCAGGATTTTCTAATCATCTTATAAATGATTAACACGACCAAACTGAAGGAGAAAATAGTTGTACTCAGGTTCTCTAGGGGAACAAAACCAGTGGAATGCATATATAAGTATAAAAAGGATTAATAGATTGGCTTATATGATCAGAAGCTTGTTAGTTCTGCAGGCTAGAAAGCCAGAGAAACCTGTTGCTGGGAGGCTCAGAACAAGAGGGACCAAGCAGTAAGGCAGCCGTTTTGAGGCTGAAGGCCCAGGTGCTTCCTGGAGAGCTGTCGTGTGAGTCCACATTCAAAGGCTGAAGAAGCTAGAGTGTGATGTTCACGGTGATGGCAACAGGCAAAATGTACCTGGTCAAGAGGAACTCAGTTTGCATGTATGGATAAACTTTCTCCTTTTTTCACCTTCTAGTTGCATCAGAGTCCCCAACCTGTTAGGTTTGTAGTTCAGTTAAGCGCACTGTATTTGTTACTAATGTTACTAATACTAATGTTATTTTCCAGTATCTGATCAAGGTACTGTAAGTTAACATTAGAAACTGAACAAAAGATGCGTATGAGCTGTTCTATTTTTGCAACTTTTCTAAAGTTCTGAAAGAAAAAAATTAAAGGTATCAGTTTGGGGCCTGGGACTTAGCTCAGTGGTTCCTGTGTCTGCCTAAGTGCAAGGTCCCTGGTCCGATCCCACAATGCTGGGTGTGATGGCTCACACCTGTAATCCCAGCACTTGGGAGGCAGAGGCAGGAGGATTGCTGAATTCAAGGCTTGCCTGGGCTATATAGTGAGCTCAGGGCCAGTTTGAACTACAAAGCAAGACCCTGTCTCAAAACGAAAAGAAGATAGCAGTTTATAACTCAATCTTAAGAAATATTATTTGAGATGGAAACTGAGGCCCACATAAAAGAATGAAGAGGACAGGAAGTAGTAAATGTATGGAGAAATAGAAATATGTTTTTCAGGTTTTTTGATTGTTTAAAAGATGATTGTTTAAAACCAAAGTTTTAATATGTTACAGGATTTATAGTACTTGACAGTAACATATAGGAGGGAAAAAAATTCAGTGATAGAAGTGAGAGAATAGTGGTTTTTTTTTTCGGGGAGGAGTGATAGAAGAGGTTACTGGAGATTGAACCCAGGTCTTTGTACTACATCTCAAGGCCTTTTTACTTTGTGATTGTCTCCCCTAAATTACTAAGTTTTCCCAGGTTAGGTTCGAACTTGGAGGGAGATGTGACATCACTGAACTAAATCCCTGACTAGGCCTGAATTTGTTATCCTGCCTCAGGTTCCCAGAGTGGTGACATTCTAATATGTTCTGCCACCCCCAGTTTTAAGTTTTTTCTATAATGCCGAAAGTGATATAAGGTCACTTGATGGTGGACAGTGCTTCTTAAAGATGTGTACTAGATACCTACAGCAACCACCAGTAAAAATTAGGTATAGCCAATAAGCTACTTGCTTCAAAAAACCTGTAATGACTATATTAATATTTGGTAAGCAAGATTAGGGGTATAGCTCAGTAGTAAAGCATTAGCCTTCTATATCCAAGGCCCTAGGTTTGATTCTCAGCACCACAGAAAACAGAACCCTCAGATCTTAGAATAGGTTTTAGAACAAGGCTTTTAGTTGTAGAAATAGAGGCTTTACCCAAATGGTACACAGTATGTTTTATTTGTGTATCTCAATCTTTTTTTTCTCATAAGCCTGATTATTTTTATTATACAGTTTTGTTTTTTGAGACAGGGTCTCGCTTTGTAGTTCGGGCCGGCTCTGAGCTCACTATGTAGCCTAGGCAAGCTTCGAACTCAGCAATCCTCCTTCTCTGCCTACCGAGTCCTGGGATGACAGGTGTGAGCCACCACGCCCGGCTCTGTGGTATATGATGTTGATTGTTGGTGGGCGTGAGTCTCCACGCCCAGCATTGTATGTGTTTACTGGGGATCCAACTCTGGACCTTGCGCTTGCTTGCGAGGCAGGCGCCGGAACCACTGAGTTAACCCTCCGGCCCCTATTATACAGTTTTTGTAGAACACAAGTTATTTAGGAACATATATAAGGTACTCCATTATAGTAGAAGTAGCTTTAGTTCTTTCACTGGAAATAATACCTTTGACTGTAGAAATTTTGGAAACTAAAATCAAACTGGGATGCAGCAAAAGGAATAATGGACTATTAAAAATTAACTCGGCTATTAAAATTGATTTTTTTTTTGAGGCAGGTTCTTATTTTGTAGTTCATGATGGCCCTGAGCTCACTATATAGTCCAGGCAAGCCTTGAACTCAGCAATCTTCCTGCCTCTGCCTCCCAAGTGCTGGGATTACAGGTGTGAGACATCACACCTCGCACTGTGGTGTGTGGTTATCAGAGACTGAACTCAGGACCTTGCACTTGCAAGGCAGATGCAGGAACCACTCAGCTAAATCCCCAGCCTCTAAACTTGAAAACTTTTAAGTATCAGAAAACATTTTAAGACAGTGGAATGGTAGGAAATATTTGCAAGTTGAATGGAGTAAGATTGTTGGGTGCATATAATGAATTAATCATGTAAGAAGTTTAGAACAGCGTCAGGCACATTATATAGTTGTTACTATATGGAAGGATCTTTAGAGGGAACCTTTTCACATTTTGCATCTTTACATGTGATACATATAAACTAATGTCTACATTGTAGACGATGTTTTTGAAATTTGCACTGTTCCTGATAACTGAGATAAGAGCCTGCTCTTAAATTGCACACTAAGGGATATTGAAAAGATGTAGTTAAGGGTTGGGGATTTAGCTCAGTGGTTCTGCCATCTGCCTGGCAAACACAAAGTCCGGGGTTGATTCCCCTGCCCATTACACACCACAGTGCCAGGTGTCATGGCTCACACCTGTAATCCCAGCACTCAGGAGGCAAAGGCAAGAGGATTGCTGTGAGTTTGAGGCTTGCCTGGGCTACATAGTGAGCTCAGGGCCAGCCTGAACTACAAAGCGAGACTCAGTATCAGAAAATTTAAAAAAAATAATAAGAAAAAGAAAAGATGTAGGTGTTGACTGGAATTGTTAATTCCCGAGTGTGGGAGAAACACTTGATTTTCACTTGGTAAAAGCCATAGATATTGATCATTTAGCTATAAATTGTTAAACTTTGTCTAGAGTTTATCATACAGGTTGTTTTTGCTTGTATTAATTGCTGGGTATTTGGTGGTCATTGGAAGCCAAGCTTTGCACAACTCCTTATTGTGTTTAGAGGATGCAGTTACTCTTCTTACCACTGGATGGTGATTGTGTAACATTAAGTCAGATGTATTGGTTGACTGTTTCTTGAGCAGCTTAAAATTAGTGAGTTGACTGTAGTAAGCTGAGATATTCTTATGAGCTGAGTTCCAGGAATCATAGAAAAGCAGGAATTCCTTTCATGTGTTTTTATATAAGCAGAACCTAAATCACTAGTTGGAATATCCTTTTTAGCTTGTGTGTGATAATTCAGCAAATGATAGATAGTATTGCAAAAGAATCTGATTTTTTTCCTGGTAAAATCTTAAAAGGTGATTGATTTTTCTGGCATCTGTTGGCAATTTAGCAATTAGTTTTGCTCTGATCCCTAAATTCTGGAGGTGGGAATGCGGTTTTGGGGACTGAACCCAGGGCCTTCCCACTGTGCTACATTCCCCAGCCCTTTTTTGAGATAAAAGTCTTATTGAATCCTCCAGGCTGAGTCTGAACTTAGATCCTGTTCCCCCATTCTCCTACGAGTGCTGAGATTACTGGCCTGACTGACCCCTAAATTATATCACAGGTTTTTTTCTACTGTTATTTTAGCTAAACTTTTTCCATATTTATGTGTGCTGTGTATATGAGGTTGTGGAAGTACATGCTGGTGAAACAGAGGTATTTCCTTGCAGAAAAATTATCAGAGCTCAGGCCAGGGGTTTAGGTCTGTGGTTCTGGTTCTTGCCTAGTAAGCACAAGGTCCTGAGTTTAATACCCGGTAACCACATACAACAATACCAGGTGTGGTTACCCTTGGCCACCAGCAATCAGTACCAGTCATACCACTGTGCCAGTGTGGTGGCTCGTGCCTGTAATCCCAGCACGTAGGAGGAAGAGGGGAGAAGATTGCTGAGTTCGAGGTTTGCCTGGGCTACATAGTGAGCTCAGGGCCAGTCTGAACTACAAAGCGAGAACCTGTCTCAAAAAAAAAAAACAAAAAAAGCTGTAAAAGACTTGGGGCTATTCTAAGAAATATACATATGAATATTTGTTTTAGACACTAGTGCTGAAATTGAGATATTTTAAGTAGTGGAGATAATATTATTTGTAAACATACCTTTTTCTCTGCTAACCTAAACTTTATTTTTGTTAATGTAACGAGTACATATTTTTAGAAGTCAAAATAGTGCTTCAAGGCTTTGCTAGCAGGAGTTGAAGCAAAAATGAGTCCTTTCCCTTTGTCCACCTGTGTTACATTTTCCAGGCATTTTGGGCTTTTTTTTTTCCCCTTTTTTTTTTCTGAGACAGGGTCTCACTTTGTAGTTCAGGCTGGCCCTGAGCTCACTATGTAGCCCAGTCAAGCCTGGAACTCACAGTAATCTTCCTGCCTCTGCCTCCCGAGTGCTGGGATTACAGTCACCAGCCCTGTTACTAGGGATCAAATTTGGGACCTTGAGCTTGCAAGGCAGATGCTGAAATCAGTGTACTAAGTTCCTGGTTCGAGAGTTACCATTCTTAATTTTAATGTGGCCTAGTTTGTTCCTCTGTTGGGTTTTGTAATAATTTTTTCCTGGTATTCTGAAATTTCACTGTGATATTTCCTGGTATTGTCATGTCTAGGGGATGAGCACTGCTGCTCTGCTGTCTGAGCACCCGAATGGGATCATAAACTCCACAGCCCCCATAAAAAATGTGAGGGACAAAGTTTATCAAAAGGAATACACTTTATCTGGAAAGAGGAAGTGGGAGGCTACATAGCTACCCTGGTAATAAAGAATTGGTAGTGACTCTGTAAGGATGGAGGAGTTGTCCATCCTTTATTCCTAGCTGCTTTTATGGGGGAGGGTGTCAGAGACCCTTCCCCTTCACCTGGAACTTGCCATAACTGGATTGGCTTCTGGGCATCTCTGCATAAAGTGCTAATGCCAGTGGTCCACATGCAGCTTCTGTCTGTTTACTTGTCCTTGATCTACTTTTTAGGGCCTTAACTTCAGGGTGGACAGCTGATTGGCAAGGAAGTACCTTTCTCATGGTTAGAGTTAATAAGGGGGCATGAAGATATCTATTATATTCTGTGTGACTTTAGAGTGAATAATACATATATATATTATATACACATATTTATATGTATGTATGTTAGTGCATAGGTGTGAAAACATATAAAAGCTTTCCCCAAACTTAGTGGGCACCCTCCATACCTTTAGGTCTCCTTGTGTTGTATTGAAGGTGGAGAAGCCCTGCTATCTCGCCTCGGCTCTCTACTGTCAGCTCTTTCCTTCTCTGGTCTCTTGGTGCAAGTCCCAAGGCAATTTCTTTATGTGGTTTTTCTCTCTTTACCTCTGTCTTTGACCTACTTCCCAGGGGAATTTATCTGGTAAAGTTTGTTTTTAACTCTTGGTCAAAATTAGCTAGAAGACCTAATGAGGGGGAAAAAAAAAAATAAAGGCCCAATGAGCATCCTCCCTCCTTTCCTTCCTGCCTTCCTGTCATTCTGTCCTGGGGATTGAAAAGTTCTTGTGCTCGCCATGCAGAGCTGGGCTTTATTTTTATTCATTCTGCTAGGCATTTAGTGTTCTTTCTGTCCAAAAGTAGATTTCTTTGGTTCTCATAGGTTTACTTATGTAATTTCTCTGACTGTTATCTGTATGCTATTTTATCTGTTCTTTCTCAAACTTGTGTTAGATGTCAGACCTTCTGGTTTAATTATCTCATAATGTTCCATTCCTTGTCACTTATTTTTTGGTGCTGAGGGCCGAAACCAGAGGCTCACACTCACTAGCCGTACATTCTACCACTGAGCTGAATCCCTAGTCCTATTATTTTGCCTTTTTCTGCAAGGGGTGTGGATCTGGTACTAAGAATTGAACCCAGGCCTTAGGCAGCCCCTAGACCCCTTTGAGACAAGGTTTTGCAAAGTTGCCCAGTCTGAGCAGGAAATTGTGGTGCTTTTCTTGCCTTAGCCTTCCAGAGTGCTGGGATTACTGTTGTGCAACGCTATGCCCAGTGTGCACTTTTTTTTTTTTTCATTGCTTTTTTTTTGACCTGTGAATTTCCAGATTTTTTTTTTTTTTTTTTTTTTTTTTTTTTTTTTTTTTTTTTTTTTTTTTTTTTTTTTTTTTTTTTTTTTTTTTTTTTTTGAGACAGGGTCTCACTTTGTAGTTCAGGCTGGCCCTGAGCTCACTATGTAGCCCAGGCAAGCCTCGAACTCAGCAATCCTCCTGCCTCTGCCTCCCGAGTGCTGGGATTACAGGTTTGAGCCACCACGCCTGGCGTTGTGGTATGTGGTATTGATTGCTGGTGGGTGTGAGTCACCACGCCCAGCATTCTATGTGGTTGCCGGGATCGAACTCAGGACCTTGCGCTTGCGAGGCAGGCACCGGAACCACTGAGCTAATCTCCGGCCTGAATTTCCAGATATTTTGAGATTTTTTTTCCAGATGTCTTCTTGGTACTGATTTCTGATATATTGTGGTCAGAATGCAGGGTTTGTATGAGTTTGTCTCTATTGAGTGTGCCCTTAAAAAGTGTAGGGCTGGGGATAGTGCTCAGTGGTTTAGAGTACTTGCCTAATAATGTGCAATGCTCTGAGTCTAATCTTTAGCACCAAAAACAGTAACAATACCACTGCAAACGAAAAAAAATCGTGTGTTTATTATTGGGTGGAGATTTATATATCAGGTGAAATTAATATATTATTCAAGTACTCTATATTTTTTTCTTCCCACATTTAAAAGATATGAAGAGGTGTTAATCTTTATAATAGGTATTTTAAATTTTACTTATTTTATTAATTTGTGGAACCTTTTCTGTATAGAAACTTTTTGACCATCCTTGATCTTCCTTTTCTTGGGTTTAAGGTTGTAGACACATTTGTTCAGATTTGAAGTTTTAAAATGTATCAGCATTTTTACTTCAATAAATTTGATTATAACTAGGCCCAAAGCTACAATTACAAGTTACCTTTCTTTTCCCTCCTGTGTTATAGGAATAGACTTTAAGATCAAAACAGTTGAATTACAAGGAAAGAAGATCAAACTACAGATTTGGTAAGTGGCACTAATTTTCTTATTTTATATAACAGAATGCTGGGTGATGCAGTGAAATTCTTTTTTGTCACTTGTTAGATTCTGTTAGACTTTTTTCTAAAACAAGTTATCAGGTGGACCCCAGTGAAGCAGGGGTCATACTTTACATAAAAGTATGTCTTGCCAGGCCGGAGGGTTAGCTCATTGGTTCTGGCGCCTGCCTCGCAAGCGTAAGGACCTGAGTTCTATCCCCGGTTACCACATATAATGCTGGGCGTGGTGGCTCACGCCTGTAATCCCAGCACTCGGGAGGCAGAGATAGGAGGATTGCTGAGTTTGCGGCGGCTTGCCTGGGCACCATAGTGAGCTCAGGGCCAGCCTGAACTACAAAAGCAAGACCCTGTCTCCAAAAAGCAAAAAAAAAAAGTATGTCTTGCCATTGACTTTGGTCTATGAGGGCTGGCTGTTAATTTTTCCATTTGCTATATAAACATGGGCCAGTTGCATACTGTTAAGCTTTTATATCTCCATATATAAAACAACTTATACCACTTATCCCAAAGGGTTGTTTCAAAAATTACATGAAATAGTATGTGTCAAGCTTTAACACTATACTCACAGACATCCAATATAAGTTGCTGTTAAAATCTTTTCTGTTGCTTTGAGTCTTAAGCAAAAATCTATTCTTTAATGTGTTTCAAACTTCATTTTTTTTTTTTTTTTTTTGCTTTTTGAGACAGGGTCTCACTTTGTAGTTCAGGCTGGCCCTGAGCTCACTATGGTGCCCAGGCAAGCCGCCACGAACTCAGCAATCCTCCTGTCTCTGCCTCCCAAGTGCTGGGATGACAGGTGTGAGCCACCACGCCTGGCATTGTGGTATGCGGAGTTGATTGTTGGTGGGCGTGTCTCCACCCCCAGCATTATATGTGGTTACCAGGGATCGACCTCAGGACCTTGCGCATGCGAGGCAGGCGCCGGAACCACTGAGCTAACCCTCCGGCCACCTCAAACTTCATTTTTAAAAAGGGTCTAGGGATGTAGCTTAGTGATACAATGTTTGGTTTGCTTTATGAAGGTCCTGAGTTCAATCCTCTAGAACTGAAAAGAAGACATTTTAGACATTTTCTTAATTTATATAGTTTTGCCTACAAAAGTACAATAAAATTTGAATTCGTGGGCTGGAGATTTAGCTCAGTGGTTCCGGTGCCTACCTCGCAAAAGCAAGGCCCTGAGTTCGATCCCGGTAACCACATACAATGCTGGGCATGGTGACTCACGCTGACCAGCAATCAATACCACATACCACAGTGCTGGGCATGGTGGCTCATGCCTGTAATCCCAGCACTCGGGAGGCAGAGACAGGAGGATTGCTGAGTTCCAGGCTTGCCTGGGCTACATAGTGAGCTCAGAGCCAGCCTGAACTACAAAGTGAGACCCTGTCTCAAAAAAAAAAAAATATTTTTTTTAAATTTGTATTCAAGCCTAACTATGTAGATTAAGGTTATAATAGCAGTACTTTCTAATGAATACTAGTTTTATATGAATTATAGATATAAGCCATTAAATATTCTTAAGAACGTATATCTTGGGGCCAGGGATTTAGCTCAGAGG
>PVIC010046538.1:0-14187 GCA_004025085.1 Thryonomys swinderianus
TTTTTTTTTTTTTTGAGACAGGGTCTCACTTTGTAGTTCAGGCTGGCCCTGAGCTCATTATGCAACCCAGGCAAACCTCGAACTCAGCAATCCTCCTGTCTCTGCCTCCTGTGTGTTGGGATTACAGGCATGAGCCACCATGCCCAGCTTTGTGGTGTGTGGTACTGACTACTGGTGGGTGTGAGTCACCACACCTGGCACTGTGGTGTGTGGTTACCGGGGATCAAACTCGGGGCCTTGCACTTGCTAGGCAGATGCCGGAAACCCCTGAGCTAAATCCCTGGCCAAAGGTAAATCTTACATAAGAAATGAATAAATATTTGTGAGATTGGGGTCTTGATGTCTTGTGCAGACTGACCTTGAACTCTTGGGCTCATGTGATTTCTGTGGTCACCTCCCTAGGGCACAGCATTACTGCTGACTGAGTCCTTTCTAGTGTAAGTGTGTCCTGTGCTACATTTTGGAATATGCTGAAAAGGTTTCCACTATTCGCTTGATCCCCTTTTCCCCATACCGTCCAAGCAGCGTCAAACACCAGCAGGGCCCACACTTCCGCCCACATCCTCAGATTCCGTTGGACCTTCCTTTGCTGGAGCAATGGCAGGACTTCCCGCTGCCCACACCCCGGGTCGGTCATTTGAACTCTCCTGTTATCTGCTTTCAGTCTCCTCTCCGCCCATCACCCACCCGCGGACGTGTCTCTCCAGCTTCCAAGCTCTAGCGGTTTGCTCTGGCCACTTCTGCTGCCCGCAGGGGCCTTTCCCCAAGCCTGCTCGGCAGGGATGAGACTGCACCTCCGCCCCAGGGTGACCAGAAGTAGACATGCCCACTGAGGAGTCGCTGTGGCAGTTTGGGCAAATCTTTTCACTCTTCTGAGCCTCCGTTTCTTTATCTCTAAAATGGGCGCGATACCACCTGTGTCATCAGGTTGCTGAGTATTTAGAAAACTTGACACACATTCTTCAGTGTTGCTACTCTCCTTGCTTGTGGCCTGGTCTCTGCCAACACCAGTGGCACGTCTGTACCTTGGCTGAATTGAATCAACTGACAGAAAGGTCCTGAGGTTTTACATTTTAACTTGCTCCTCAGTTATCAGTCTGACAGTGGAACTTAGACAAATACAATTTTCTGTAGGAAAATGATCTGAAAAGAGATGAATAGCGGGGCCACGGTGATTCTAACAGTTTCCTCCCCCAGGTGACCACGGGTCAAACCACCTTCCCCACAAGGCTCCTTTGGAATCAAACATGGCGCCCACCCAGCCTCACCAATAGAAAAGCAGGAGCTATCTTCTGCACACATATCTCTCTTAAACCTTCCCAATCCCGGACCACAAAAAGGTGATTTCTGAGACCCATTAGCATAATTACCTGACTGAAACGCTATAGAGAAGCGATTAGATGAGCCTGTGATTTTTGCACAGTGATTTGTCTCCAGTAAGTCACTTGAAGTTCAGTTGACATCAGGATTCATGGCCGCATTCCATAATCACAGGGAATTATTTTGCTAATAACAGAGGTACGTTGATCTAATTTAGTTTTAATGCCAGGAGGTGCCCTCCCAGAATAATCAGCTTTGGGGCAATTCCAATTTCCAGGTTTGTCACATGTTCTGGAGAGAAGATTCAATTCAAGGCAGCTGAAGTTCCTTCTTTGTCACTCAAAGTCATGTAGGGGTGAAAAGGATCCTACCTCTACCTGTTTGCAGAAAAAGGCAGAGAGAGGCCCAGCCCCAAGAACACAAGGTGGGCTCCTAGTCAGTAGGAAGAATGAGTCAAAATAGATCCACAAGGCGTTTGTGAACACCCTAATCCTTCTTGTATCCACTCATTATTTCATTCATTCTTTTATTCCATTTCTCAGGCCTCTCTCAGGGCAAGACTTCCCCTCTGCTATCATTGGAATGCAAATAATGCTAACAAGCATGGGGCTCTGTTTCTAGGTGCTTCGGGCGCTAACCAACTCTTTACATCCTATGAACAACATGGGGGCTGCTATTACACCCATTTTACTAATAAGAAAACAGAGGCTGAGAAATTAAAAAATTGGCCTCAAGCCAGTCACAGAGGTACAAACCTGCAATCCCTCCTACTTGGAGGATCACGAATTCACAGCCAGCCCAGGCAATCTAGAAAGACTCTGTGTCAAAACTGAAAAGAAAACGGGCTGATGGGATAGCTCAGCGGTCCAGTGATCGCGTAGCATGGGCAAGGCCTTGCATTCAATCCTCAGAGCCAGAGAGAGAGATAAAGGACCTGGCCTCGGGTCACACAGCTGGCCAGAGCTTCTCCAAGTGCATATGCAGGGAAGAATCCTCAACCCCCAGGAACTGTCAGAGGACCCCTCCGCCCCCACTTAAATCCTACAACTCCGGCATGAGGTTGTCATTGACCTCATCGTATTGCGAAAGAAACTGAGTTTTAAGATGTTGTTTTAATCAAGGTCAAGGCAGTGGGTGAACGGAAAGGAGGTGGGATTTGAATCCTGAGGTTCTGACTCTAAATTTAGAGTTTTCTGGGACAAAGCCGAGAGGTCAGTGAACTGCTTGGACAGAGACGGGATACGGGGAAGTTGACCAAGTGTCTGATGACCCTGACTGGCTGCCCAGCTCTGTTCTTGTGTCCAGCTTTGGGGCAATTCGTCTTCCCCATCCTCCACCCCTTGCCCCAGAAACCAACGTCCTTTGTTGTCATTCCATGTTACCAAACAAAACCCACTTTCACATTCCTATTTATTCACTCACGTGTTTATACTTTGAACAGAAGGCTGCCTGGTTCAGCAGGAAGGGCCAGAAGGTCAGTTTTGCACTGGGCTCTGTTACCCTGTCTTCCCTGGGGCCTGTGGGCCACACCGTGCCTCCTAAGCCTTGTTTTCCCGTCTTTACACAGAAGTGGGTAAGGCCAGTGCTCTTTAAACCCACTGAGCACTAGAAGACTTGTTTCAGAGGAAAACTTTCCAGCAAGACCATAGCTCGTATCAGACAGGCGTGAGCAGCTCGGGTTGGGGCTGGGTTAAGGAAAGGGAGCCCTCCTGCAGGGTGACCCCCAGCATCGCCTTGGACAAAGTCAGAAAACCACTGGGCCGGACAGTCTTTGCTTCTGGGTTCCTAGAGCCAAGGATCTGGCTCTGCTGGTGGTAGCTGTGGCCACTACACTGTGTGGGCAGCGAAATGACCACCCAGGACCCCCCTGCCACATGCCATCTCCCTGAATACCTGTCCTGCCTTGTTAGCAGCACCAAGGGCCAAGTCCTCGAGGGACCTGACAGCAAGATCAGGCGCCACCTCTGGGGGACAAGCCATCCCAGAGTCAGGCCACAGACGTGTTGTCTCTGCGCATGCTCAGGACTGTGGGTCAGTTGACTATTGGAAGGGCAGGCTGCTCCTCCAGACAGCGGCACACTTGTTCTGTCTTCTCCCTTTTCTAAATCTTTTTTCCTTCCTCTCTTCCTCTAGTGAAGTTTCCTGGTCACCACGTTGGGTGCAGGCCTGAAGCAACAGGAGGACAAGACCAGGCGGGTTGCACCTCGGGCAGATCTCTGAACACAGGCTGCATCCTGAAGGGGCTGGTGCCAGCCACACCCGGAGCACACCGTCACCACCTAGGAAGCTGGGTTCACTTCCTGGAGGCAGAGCGTGAGCGTGTGAGCCGGAATTGGCAGGCTCAGGGGTCAAGGTAGGAGGAAGCAGGCATGTTAGGCCTAGAAGAGGGCTGAGGAGACTACTGAGGCCCAGTGAGTCCCAGGCCGCTCGGTCTGGCTAAAGTGGACTAAATGCTGAGGTGAACTGTTCAGGACACAAGGGCTGGTATGGGCCTGCGAGGGGCTGTCTGGGAGCTGAGGGACTTGTGGAGCCAGTGAAAGCTTTAGGCCAGGCTTATATCTGGGTGTTTAGCCACACACGGTTGGGTAGACTGTGGAACTGGAGCTTCTCTGCCCTTCTTTCTTCCCTAGCCCCTGCCTTTTCCCGACACGGTGCGAGTAACCCCAGTCCCCCAGAGACATAGCGCGTGAGCCGCCTAGAAGGGGCTCTCTTCGGGGTGCCCATAGCTCATCCACCCTGAGGAAGGCAGCCCTTGACCTCTCACCTCCACGACAATGGGTCGGGGGAGTTCTGGACCCCACCACCCTGGACATAGCTCTGGTTGTAGGGCCTCCACCCAAAACAGGACTCTGTCGACAGAGGACAGCTCTCAACCCCCTTCCAGCACCTTCAGCACAAGCCCCGCCTCTCACGAGCCCTCCCCAGCCCCACAGCACCTCTGAGGCCCGGAGGATCATCCCAGGTCCCCCAGACTCCAGCTCTCCTGCGCGGCTGCTGCTCCGGGAGGAGCTGTCCTCGCCTCTGAGAAGGCCCAGGGTCTGGTCAGGGGTGGGACGAGCCCGCCGTGGGGCTGAGAGGGCCCCAGGCGCTGCCATCCTGGTGCAGCTTGGAGCCTCTGCCATCCCTCTGCCGCTCAGAGCCCTTCCTCCGGGCCTGCCTACCTCAGGACAGTAGCTCTTAACCGGGCCGAAGGGGAGTGTCTGGGAACACGTCTGCTGGTCAGTCCGGGTCTAGTGAGGAGAAGCCTGGGATGCTCCTGAGTATCTTACAGACCCCAGGACAGCAGCTCCCACCAACAAAGCGTCGTCCTGACTCCAGCGGGAAGGCTGAGGACGCTGCCCCCAGACAGAGCCCCTCCTCCAGGCCTCCCTCCGCCCAGCAGGACTCGCTCAGTCCCCCGGAGCCTTGCAAGCCTTGCGGGCTCCCTTCCGGTTCCCTCCCTGCTGTGCCCAAGGAGCCCGGTCTCACTTCTCTGCCCCTTCTACCTGTCGGGACCCTCCCCTGGCACCCACGAGCCCCAGGGGCTCCCTTCGAAAACAACTTTGCTTCCTGATCCTTTGATCAGCACCCAACAGACTTCACCCCGTGCTGGGCCGACTTCGCCCTAGAGAAGTGAGGGTGACTGCCCCCCGCCGCTCCCCGGAATGGATCTAGGTATGAGGAGCTCAGTGCAAGCTCAGAACAGCCCCGCACAGTGGGAGGCACACAGACTTTGGATCCACAGAGCAGAGTTCAAATCCTGACTCTGACACATTTCTTATGACTGTGAACTATCGACACACTTCTCTGCCTCAGTGTCTTCCTCTGTAAAATGGGGAGAAGCACTCGGTGAGATTCTTTGAGCTCGTGAATTCTTCCTGAGGTGCACGAGGAGGAGGCCCGGAGTCACTCCCACCCCAGAGCTGAGCTTGAGCTGGTGTGCTGGCGACACCAGGGGGCAGAAACGCCATTGGCCTGTCGACCCCCGACTTTGGACCCTCTCTGTTCCTGCCACTCTTTCTGGATTCCTGTTCTCTTGGGTTCAGCTTCTCCTGTTGGGCCTGGACCTCTTGGATGTGGGCAGGGGTCTCAGGAATTCAGGGAGATTCACCGCTAGGTCCCTCCCCTGTTTGAAACCATGCTTGTCTCCCCTAAGAGCAAGATAAAGCCCAAAGCCTGACCTGGCATTCAAGGCCTCTGCCCTCTCCAGGGTCCTTCCCATCCCCCACCTACCTGGATTTTGGGGAGTAGCCTACTGAGTTACTTGAGGTTCCCAGAGAGACCACTGTATGGGCTCAAGCCCAGGCCTCCGTCCTGAGGTCCCTTTGCGCGTTCATGACCTTCCTATCCGCTGAGCTCTGCTGATCTCTGCTCAGGAGTCCCTGCCTAGGGCTCCCCATTCTGGCAGTTGCTGGAGTTTGGGGAGCCTGTTCTAGCTCCTTCTGAGGCAGGGACCTGGCCTGGTGCTTCCTAGGCCTCTAGCACCCAGCAAGGAGCTGTCACAGAGGCAGTGAGCAGTCATGGAAGTAGCAGACAATGAGAGCCTGGCCCAGCTCCCTCCTACCCCAGCAGCCGAGCCTGAACTAAGTCCCAGTCTCCAGGGTGAGGCTGAACACACTCAAGGAATGGACCTCTCTGGGTGACCAAGGCAGCCCAGGTCCACTGTACCACCCGGGAGCAGGGGCGCCCCAACAGGTGAGGCTCTTTCCTACCAGAGGCTTCCAGTGCTTTCTAATCCACCCCTCCCCATCGCCTGTGCTGTGTTGCTTTCACAGGACTCCTGTAGCTTGCAAAGTACTTGTAGTTGCATGAGGTCATTCAATCATTTCAAAGGCACTGAAGAAATGTTCAAGGAAAAGTGCTGTGAACACAGAGGCGAGGCTCCAAGAGGTGTACATAGGGACAGACACACGGACAGGCTAGCACAAGGTCATCAGGTGGGATGGGGCTGCCCCAGAGCCCTGTGTGGGAAGGCTGAGGGGTTAGACCTCAAGGCAGAAGCGTTTTCTGTGTGCAGCGAGGGAGACCGGAAGGGGGTTAGAGCCGGAAAGAAGATCCCGTGGGCTGAAGCCCGCTGCTGTCTTCTTGTGATGCACAAGGATCCCTGGCCAAGAGGTGTGGCTGGGTGTGCGAAAGGAGTGTGCAGGCGTGCCCAAGGGCAGGGAGGGAGGACGCAGAGGGAGAGAGACACGGTGACTGAGACAGAGACAGAGAGACAGCGAGCAGAGGCAGGAGACGGCCCCAGACAGAGTCAGAGAGGTCAGGAGAGATCCAGTCAGAGGCTGAGAGACGGGGGTGAGGAGAAGCAGAGTACCTGAAAGACAGGAGCCATCTGTGCTCTCAGAGGGCGCCTTAAAGAAGCTCCCCAAGAGAGGCGACAGCTCCACTGAACTACCCCACGCAGGACTGGCCAAGAGCCCCTGTGCTTGGCTGGGGAGCCAACACAGCATCGCCCCGGGACAAGCCTGGGACCCCTCTCACCACCCCCACCGGAAGTGGCTGACCTGGACGCAGCTGCCCAGGGCTCAGGCCCGGAAGCCAGTGCCTGCTCTGCATGCAGACCCCCCCACACCTGCTCCCTCTAGGCGGCGCTTGCTGTGGCCCGGGCCCCCCCCTCCTCCGCCACTCTCCACTGTCGATCCGAAGCACTCAGCACCCAGCACAGCGGAGGGGAGGGGTGTGGCAGGGCTGGGGTGGGCGTCCTGCAGTGCGTGGGGATGGGGAGGGTGCGTGGGACCGCGGTATGCCCACGTGGGTACACACGCACACGTTCCGCAGTCACAGGACCCCTCCCGCGGGCTCTGTGCACAGCCACAGCGGAGCTGACTTTGGCTCTTTGGCTCCGGAATGTAGGTCACCGGCTGGAGAGCCTGAGGTTGTGGAGACCCAGCCAGCCGGCGCAGGCTCGGGATTGGATGGGCGGCCACCCCTCCCCCACCGCCTCTGCCCCATTTCTCCAGCAAACTGACCCCTGGGCTCCTTAGGCAGCGCTTGTTTTCTCCAGCACCCCACTGGCTGAGACGCCCTGAACCCTGCTCTGCCCAGGGGAGTTCCGTCTCTGTGTGCCCCTCTGCTGGGCAAGGAGATGGAGGGATGTGACTCTCCCTTCAAGAGTTCAAAGGCCACAAGTCGCCCTAGGACTAGACGCAAACAATGACCAACAGAGGGAAACAGGTCCTCTGCTGGGGTGGTCAGGGCTGGCTTCCGGGGGTGGAGGCTTCACGGAGCTGGGCAGGCAAGCACAAGCCTCAGAAAGACTCCTGGCCATCCACCCTGAGCAGCATGGAGGACACACGCCTGTAATCCCAGCACTGAGAAGGCTGAGGCAGGTGGACTGCCGTGAGTTTGAAGCCAGCCAAGGCTGGGGCATCTCTCAAGGTCACGTCAAGAAAGTCTGTCACAGGGCCAGAGGGTTAGCTCAGTGGTTCCGGCGCCTGCCTCGCAAGCGCAAGGTCCTGAGTTCGATCCCCGGTTACCACGTATAATACTGGGCATGGAGACACGCCCACCAGCAATCAACACCCCATACCATAATGCCGGACATGGTGGCTCACGCCTGTCATCCCAGCACTCGGGAGGCAGAGACAAGAGGATTGCTGAGTTCGCGGCGGCTTGCCTGGGCACCATAGTGAACTCAGGGCCAGCCTGAACTACAAAGGGAGACCCTGTCTCAAAAAGCAAAAAAAAAAAAAAAAAAAAAAAGAAAGTCTGTCACAGAATCCTCTAAGGAAAGTGTCACGTGACCCTGCTCTCCAGCCACCATATTCTCAGCCTGGCTGGCAAGGCGGCTGTCAGACCACAGGTGGAGGCCGGTGGGGAACAGTGTGCAGTGGGACAGCAGGAAGCCCAAGGCCCCAGGGAGCCCAGCAGGGCAGTTGGGAGGCTTCCTGGAGGAGGTGAGCCCACTGAGCTCTCAGAGCGAGAGGATTGGGCCGGGTGGGGGTGGGGGAGCCTCCAAGTGCAGGGGGTCGGAGCAAGGACACTGGGCAGGAGTTCATTCAAATGGGGGAGGGGTGGGAGGCCAGGCCCAGCGTGCCTCCTGGGGCTCAGGCCCCGTTAGGAGTTAGGAGTTATACACTTCCATGCTGCAGAGGCACGGGTGTACCTCCTGGGCTGGACACTGAGAGCAAGGTGGGGACAAGAGGAGATGGGAGCCCCAGGCCGCAGTGGTCAGTGTTCCAGGGCGGGGCTGGCCTCAGGTGGGGGCTGGGAGGAGAGTCAGAACAGATCTGTGCATCTCTCAGGAGGTAGGATGGATTTTAAGTGGGTCCAGAACCTCTGCTTCTGTCTTCCATCTTCCCATCATGCAATGGGGAATAGACAGAAGAGCCCAGAGGGATCTTTTCCCTTGGCCCCTGGCACTTTAGCGTTTCCTGTTTGCCCCAGTCTCCTGGACTTCCAGAGGTGGCTTCTGGGAGGGAAGTTCCAACTGGAAGGGACCCAGCTGTGGCTTCCAGAGGCCGGGAGTCAGCGGGAATCAAGGCCACCCAGCAGGAAGGAAGGGAAGGACAGTAGGAGAAAGAGCCAGAATTGAGCATCGGCAGTCAGCCCAGGAGGCCAGGGGTGAGGAAGCCAGGCGCAGCCAGGGCCTGCTGGGAAGGGCCTGCTTCATCTCGGAACAAGGAGGCTGGAGCAGCTGTCCAGCCACTGGGCAAGTGCCTCAGTCTCCTTATCTATGAAATGGACACTGAGCCATGCACCACAAAATTCATTAGACAGACAAGCACTTAAGGGAACAGGGCCACTGCCTCAGGTTGAGTTAGCAAAGTTGCCAACTCCACCCAGCCCTGCCATGGACGGCCACTGTCAGGACAACGCAGGAAGAAGTGATTTGTCCTGCTCAGTGCTCACAAGAGTAGGAATCCTGCCAGGATGTTGCCACTGTCCCCACCTGGCTAAGGAGCCAAGATCCAGTTCCCATGGAGGGGGAGGCAGGACGAAGGCCTGAGTTCAGGTGCCCTTTGGGAGGGAAAGGCCTTTATTTGGGCACTGAAGTTCCCCTGAATGAGCCTCCTCCCTCCCCAGAACCCCTCTGCCCTGCATATGATGCCAGCTCACCCAGCCCAGGCACAGCCCGGTCCCAGTGCCCAGCGCCAGGCCTTCTGCAGCAGCTGGGTGTGAATGATTTAAACCCCGCCCCACAGTGTCCCCTCGCTCCTCCCCTTTCCTGACTGTTCTCCCTGACTCAGTTTCCCAGTTACTGGGGCAAGAGGAGGGACTCAGACCCTCACCACCTGCCTCCTGGGGAGTCCAAGGGCCCAGCCTGGCTCCCCGGGCATGGGGAAGGGCTGTGGATTGGGGGCTGGAAGACCCGGGGTTTGGGGGCATCGCAGGGCTGACAGAGCAGGCATCTGGGGTCCCAAGTTGGAGGCACAAGTGGGTGGCCTGTGGTCTGAGCCTTGGTCTCCTCTGAGCAGAGAGGCCCCGCCTCCCGCAGGGAGCGCGCAGCTCCATTCGGTCCCCATGAGGCCCACACACGGGCGCCGCCCCTCGGAAGGAACTCGATTCTGGCATCCCCCGGCATCCCAGGCCGGTATTATCTCAGCACGGACAGGGAAACGGGCTTAGCGAAAGGGGGAGGCCCGAGGGGCTGGGTCCTGCTTCCCGGGGGCCCGGCGGGCACTGGTTCAGAGAAGAAGCTCCTCAGTGGACCAAGCACATGCGACTCCTGGCATCGCCACTCGGAGCCGCGTGGCTTCCGGGAGTCCACGGCTTCTCTGAGCTTCCGGCTCCTCAGCGCTAGTATGAGAAGCTCGCACCCCAAGAGGTCTTGGGAGAGGGATGAGATGGCGGTGTGGCATGTGGCAAGGCACACTGCTGTGGCATCTAAGATTAGCCCCTGCGCTGTGCCAGCTGAGGCTGGGGTCCATGATGGCATCCACAGCTTCGCCCTCTTGAGGGACAGTCCAGAGCACTAGGACATCCAGCCCTCGACAGCTTCGAGCCCAAAATAGCCTTGTCTGGAGACTGACCAACCCATTCCCATTGCAGCTGCTGCTGCCATTCGCTGTCCCTAGCGGGGCTGGCACGGCCCCTCCAGCATGGTCGTGTTTGTCCCCTGAACCTTTTCAATGAACAGTCTCTGGAAGGCAGGATTTTACCTACGAGGGACCCCAGAGACAGCCAGACACTCCACGGAGCTCAGAGGGCAGCAACATAAAGATCTCAAGCTTGCTTGTCAGAGTGGTGGCACTGACTGTGTGCTCTGGGCCGGTCCCTGAAGCCCCTGAGCCTCAGTCTCCTCATCCGGAAAATGGGCCACACACAAGGATTCAAGCGGATCATGCACAAAAAGCTTCCATGGAGCGTGGCGTGCAGTGCGCTCTGTAAATAGAACTGGTCCTTGTACTCGCCTACAGTACTTGGGGCTTTACAGACTCATGTACACTCGCCTTCCTGTGGCCTCTAATGACCCTGAGCCGCCAGTATGCTGAGGCTCAGGCCACAGGTGGGAAAAGGTGCCCCGTCAGCTCAGTCTTAGATGGTCAGAACTGGGGTATTTGGGGACAGCTATGGAAACACAGGCCCAGAGAGGCAGAGGCGTCTGAGGACGCAGAGCACGAAGCGTGGGACCCAGGTGGTGCTGCGCATTCATTCCTTCGCTCGTCTCTCTCACCCAGTGCATGAGCCTGGCACAGGTGGGAGCTTGGGAGTATCAGTGGCCGCAGGCAGGGCCTGCCCGCAAGCCGAAGCCGGGCTGGTTAGCAGGCGGCAGGCAGTGCAGAGAGCTGTGGGTGAGGTTTGGACTGGAGGCGGCATCAGCGCGTAGGGGAGAGGTCAGGACCTCAAGAGCCCAGAGAAAAGGCTCTCAGATGGGGTCTTCTCCTTGGCTCTAGCCCGCCCGCAGGCTGAGGCTCCCTCCTCTTCGGCAGTCACGAACCAGACGGGGAGGATTTTCCCACCTGGTCTGAACTTCACTCACACCTACAGATGGAGAAACTGAGGCCCACGCTTGAGGGCGCTGCTGGGGTTGGCGCAGCCTCCTGGCCTTCGGGCTTCTTCTGATCGGCACCTGCATCTGTTCTTCCTCCTAACTGTGCTTTGCTCCCTCCCTGGCCTGACAGAAGGGCACCCACCTGTGCCACCCACTGAGGCTCTGTGTGGAGCTACCAGACCCGTGGCGCTGGCTCCTCACCTCTCCGGCTCAGCCCCGCGACTCCTGGCACTTGGACTCAAAGTTCAGGGTCTCAGTCGGCTAGAAGCTGGAGGATCCCGGGGCCCCTCAGCCCTGCACACCCAGCTTTGGCCCAGCAAGGCTCAAATCTCCCAAGATGCTCAGCTTCTAGGGATGAATAGCAAAGGGCACTCTAAAGGGTCTCCAGCCGCCACGCCTTGCGTCACCTCCCAGCCTGCCCCCCACAACTTGTGCAACAATCAGGTATTGGGCGCTTGCTACACACCAGGCAGAGCAGTGCTGTGGCAAGACTGTGAGCCTAGGGATGTAGCATTAGTGTTGCTACAGTGAACAAGAATGGGCCCTAGAAAGGACAAGAGACGCTGAGAGTGGGGTCTGATTTGATGGACGGGAGGAACATGGTCTACAGAACTCCTCCGAGTAGGTGACTTTTTGAATGATAGAGGGGGGAAGAAGAAGAAGAGGAAGAGGAAGAGGAAGGAGAAGAAGAGGAAGGAGAGGAAAAGGAAGGAAAAGAAGAGAAGGAGGAGGAGGAAAAGAAAAAGAAGAAAAGGAAGACGAAGAGGAGGAGGAGGAAGAAGAGGAAGGAGAAGAAGGGGAAGGAGAAGGAGGAAAAGGAGGAAGAGAAAAAGAAGAAGATGAAGAGGAGGAGGAGGAAGGAGAGGAAGAGGAAGGAGAAGAAGGGGAGGGGAAGGAGAAGGAGGAGGAGAAGGAGAAGAGGAAGAAGAATTAGGCCTAGACAGTGGAAACAGCATGTGCAAAGGTCCTGGGGTGAGAAATACTCTGGAAAGTGTGAGAAGGCCCGGTCAATATGGCTGGAGCATGCAGAGGGAGGAGAAGTCAGATGGTTTGGAGAGGCAGAAGAGGTAGACCTGGTGACGGGGTCATGTGGGTGGCGGAGAAGGGCGGAGAAGGAGCCAGAGAAAGGGGCTGAAGGAGAAATGAGAAGGAAGCATCAGCTACCCCAGGAGCCAGGTGAAGAAAGTGTTCCAAGAAGGGGGGGGGAGGCGTGTGGGGATTTTTATGCCGTCCACAATTCACTAGTCCAGCCCAGCCCCAGTGTGGCTGTGTGGGGAGAAGAGGCCTCTGGGGCGGCCATGAGGTCAGAGCAGGGGCTTTCTGATCCGATGGGAGGGAAGACCCAGAGCGCCCCCTTTCTCTGCCCACCTGCAATCACTAAGCAGAGGCCGCGTGGAGCCCCTGAGCTGGGGTGCGAGCCTCCCAGCAAGGCCTGGCCTCCAGCCTTTCCTGCCCATCAGCTGCCCTGGGCTCTGCTGCCTCTCAGCCTTTCCCTCGCCGCCTGGCAGCGTCCAAGAGGTCAGCAGCAGCTCCCACGGCAGGCGAGACAAAGGCCAGCTGTACACCGACAGGGGCCTTCCATCCAGCCTCACTTGGTCCGGAGGCTGTTGCTACCAAACCTGAAGGGCGGCAGGTCCGGGCTGTGGGCTCCTGAACCCCCCACTCCCGGTGGGGGCATGGAGAGCCAGGATTCTGTTCCCCACCGTCCCTAGGACCAGGGTCTGTACAGTCACAGGGCGGCATCCAGACATCCCTGTGGGCCAGGCGTGCCCCTGGGGGGAGTTGCAGGTAGACACCTCCCGAGGCAGACAGCCTGCGCCCCGGGCTCCCCCGGGACTGGGATCAGCTGTCCCTCTCGAGTTCCCGGCCAAGGGCCTCTCTCTTCCCTCCCCTCTTCCCTGCCTCTCCCGTGTTTCCTAGGTCTTAGCTTCTCTCCTTCCCGCACCCCGATCCTGGCAGCTCAGCCCCTGGGGTCGCTTGGAGCAGCCACGGCCACCTCACTGTCCAGAGGGGTCATCTCCATGGCTGGGCCGGGCCCAATTCCTGCGGGCCCGCGGCTCCGAACGTGGCAAAGGCCTCTCCCTGGAAGGAGCTGGGCTGCTGGAGGAGGAGGGGAAGTCAGCCTTGACTCTGTGCCAGGCAGACAGGCCTGGCAGGAATGGGGAAGTCCGGGGGGAGAACTCTGTTTTCTCACTGCAGATCCTGGCCCTGGGAGGCCCTGCGCCTCTCAAAGGTGGACCCAAGCGGGAGTGAGGCTGCCCCTCGACCCCTCACCTTCAGAGCCTAACAGGCGTTCCCCCCGGGAGCCCTAAAACCCACTGTCCCCAGGCTCAACCTCACTCCTGCCCTGCCGCTGCCCTCTGTTGCCGAGAGACAGCCGCTGTGTGCCAAGCAGCCTGGCAGGATGGGCAGCAGCCCGGCCAGCTGAGCAGCCCAGGAAGCTTGGTTACCTGCATCCCTGAGGCCCCGAGCTGGCAGAGCCTGCCACAGAGGAAACCTCCGGGCTTTGCAAACCCCGACTGGAACTCTGCCTCCTGGGTCCTCTGTCCCAAGCAACTTTTCCCCAACATGCTGCCCAGGGCTTCCGGTTGCCTGGGAGGCTTGGCAGGGACAGCTCATGGCTGCAGCAGCCTTGAGGACCCCGTACCCCGGGCAGTGCACTCGGTTTGAGCCCCGGCCTTTAATTACCAGGACCGATCTGTCGCCTGTTGCCGGCTGCATCTCGATTTATCTGCAGGATCTCACTAATTGAATCCGCCACAGCAGCAGGCAGGCCTGGGGCTCAGCCAGAGAGGCAGACACGCAGGGGGCTGCGAACTTCCTTGCTTTCCTCCTTAGCCAAGAGCAAAACACAAGAAGCCCAGAAACTCTCCCTTCCCCTGATCCTGCCAACGCTGAGTCCGAGGGGGCCCCCGCAGCCCTGTGCCCCCTGACCCGGGGTACCCATGCCCCCC
>PVIC010046539.1:0-14076 GCA_004025085.1 Thryonomys swinderianus
TTATATTATTGTAACATCATGAAATACAAAGAAGTAAGGAAACTCTTCAGAGGTAAAGGTAGAGATTAAGGAAAAGAACAGGAGAACAAATCTAGCCACTGTAGGGCTGTTGCTGATTTCTAGTTACCTAGAGTTTTGGATTTAAAGCCAAACAGAGGCCAGAAAAAAACAAAACAGGACTTGAAAATCCCAAAAGTCAGACTGGAAAGCTTTGTGTATAAAAGCACAACTCATAATCACAAGCTGGTCTCCTTTCAGGGTAGGTGCCAAAGTTCATACAACCTGCTTGATACCAACAACCACAAGCTGAAAGTTTAGCATAATATGAGCTTTGCTAAGAGAACCATAGGAATTCCCTTTGGAGGGATTTGTTCTCATTCCAGAGAATTCCATGGCTGTAGGATCATAATAACTATGAGATATACAGTTCTGATACAGATGTGTAGGTATGCATATATATATACATGTATATGTACCTATGTCTATCTAGCTAGCTAGCTAGCTATCTAGCTAGCTATCAGAGAACATGAAAGAAAAATGACTATAAGAAAGAGTCAATAGAGAAGCCAAACTACAGACTCAGATTCATACATATACCTCATATATAAGCAATAACCAATAAATCAAAATAACTAATATGTTTGTAGTATAACTGTAATGTTTACTGTATCTAAAAGCATAAAAGAATTAATTAAAATTGAGTGAGGGACAAGAGACAGTAAAATGACCACAGTGATTTCAAAGGAATCCCCAAAAAAGCACTTTCAAAAATAAATCAGTTGAAATTAATTCAAATTATTTTAAGTACAGGTGAAAGTAGAATTCTAGTAAAGTAGAAATTAAAAGTAAAAATATTTATTAAACATTATAGACAAAGAATCAAAATATAAAAAGTGAGAAATGAACAAAGAATGAGTATAAAATACATCCAATCAAACCTTTAATAGGATATTAAAATGGAGAAATTTAAGGACAAGAAATAATTTAGAAGTTCATGCAATTTAGAAAGTCATGCAAATATAAAAGAAACACATTTAAATACATCACAAGAAAGCATAACAAGAAATAGAGAGAGAAGACCTTAAGCATAGCAAAAAGAAAACAGAGAAGTACAACAATCATACTTCTACATGCCTTCTTCATAGTAATAATGGAAGCCAAAAGTGCGAGGATAGTATTTTTGAAAGACCGACAGGAAAGAATGGCTAATATAGAATAGTAAATTTGTTATAATTTCTTTTAAGAATACATCAAAAGAGACTGTCTCCAGAACTTCCACCTTCCTGCACTTAAACCAAAATGCAATAATGGATCACCAAAAACTCTTTCATTTAATATGCATTTTAGGACAGTGAAAAATGATAATTTTTATCAGAAAATAAGATCCAACAGGAAAAAAGAAGCAAAGGCAATAATAAACACAAGGTAAATCTCAACATGTATAAAATTAACATTCAATTTGAAGGAGTCAAAAAACCAGAAAAGAGATAATCAAAACATTTACTGTCATGGCAACAGTGCATTTGGTAGAGGAGGTGAGGGAATGAATGTGTTCTGAGTGCCGGATCACCAAGGTAAATAAAACCCCGATTAACTTTAGCTTTGTTAAGTTCACATTAGAAGTTCTAGCAAGTTAATAAAATAATAGAAATAAAGAGCGTAACTTCTAACTAGCAGAGACAAAGGGTTAAATAAAAAAATTAATTCAACACATGATTATTAGAGACAAAAAGACAAAGTAATGACACAAATAGGAAATCTAAGTAACATGGTAGAAATAAATCCACACATCATATCAATTATCAAAAATGTAAATGGACTGGTACAACAATTATGGAGATCAGTGTGGAGACTCCTCAAAAAACTAGGATGAGAGGTCCCATTTGATCCTGCTATTTCCCTGGTGGGCATATATGCAAAAGAATTATAAGAATCATATCACAGTGACATATATGCACCCATGTTTATAGCAGCTAAGTTTATGATAGCTAAATCTTGGAAACAACCTAAATGCCCATCAACTCTAGACTGAATAAAGAAGAAGTGTGGTTTTTAACAAATAAAATGGGGAATTACTCTGCTATAAAGAATGATGAGTCATTTATATTCAAATGGACATACCTTAAGGACATACTCCTAAGTGAAATAAATAGGTCACAGATGTGTAAATATCATATCTTTTCTCTGGTATGAGACACCGAAGTTGTAAATGACTTATAGAATGCATGACTGATACTGTGAAACAGTAAATATTCAAAGGGAAATGAGGTTTAGGGGTAAATAATAAGGGTAAAGAAAAAAATTGATGGCAAAAAAAGGAAACAAAGCTTGTGTATATAAGAGTGGGGGTTGTAGGGTGGGTAGGGGAATGGGGAAAAATCAGAATTAAGTTATGTCATATACTGGTACAAATTCTCATTATGGAATTAACCTGTGTCATACATTGGTACAAATCCCCCAATGTTATGTGTGATTGTAAGATGTATATAAAATGTACCAGTAAAGAATTCAATTAAAAAATGTAATGGTATACATTAAATGTAAATACACAAAAATTGCTCATAATATTTTGTAAAAAATAATTAGTAATTATTAAGATCTCATCATGAAGATATAAAACAAAATGACATCTATGAGTTTATGCAGAAATTATTTTGAACTAAAAGAAAATAAAAAACATATCAAAATTAAAAGGAAACTATAGCTTATAATGATTATATAAAAACATTTGCTCTGAGCTTCTTCTTCAAGTAGCTAACAAGAACCAAAAAATTCTAAAGCAAATAGAAAATGAAATGAATAAAAGCAAAACTGTATTTGAATAGTCCTTATTTGAAAGGCTTATGACCAAACACCAGACTGATTTTGAACATTTTGAATTTTGGGTCATTTGCATATATATAATTAGACATCTTGAGGATGAGCTCCAAATCTAAATATGAAATTCGTTTATGTCTCACAAATAACCCTACCACTGTACACACGCTCTGAAGGCAACTTTATACAATCGTTCTGATAATTTTAAACATGAAGCAAAGTTTCAGAGTATGAGTGGGATTTTCTTCTTGATATATTAGTACTCAAAAATATTTGGATTTTGAATCATTTGTATGTTGAACTTTTGATTAGGGTTGCTCAACCTCATAGAAAATTAACAAATCATAGGAAATGTCATTGACACGATTTAGATTTTGTAAAAAAACAAAAACACAAACAAATTAAGACAGATAAACCTCTAGCTAGATTTATAAGGAAAGAAAAAAAAGACACAAGATCAGGGGATAAATCAGAGGACACCACTAAAGCACTTGGGATAATAAGAGAATACTATGCATAATATTATGCCACTAATTTAAATGATTTGGATGAAGAGAGAAATTCCTTGAAATACATGTATTTCCAAAACAGATCTAAAGAGTAGAGGCCTTGACTGGTCATACTACAAATAAAGAGTTTGATTTCGTTGTTTCAAACTTTCCCATAAAGAAAACTTCAGGCCAAGATGGCTTTACTGGTGACATCAACAAGTCACTTAGGGAAGGAGTAATGGCAATCCCTGAAAATCTCTTGTAGGGTTACAGAAGCAGGCTACTGTATTCTAGCTCTTCATAAAGCTGGTATTTCCCTGACACCAAAACCAAAGAGATTTCAAAAGAAAACAATATAGAAATGTCTCTCTCAACAACAACAAAAAATTCCATAAACTGTTAGGAAAAGGAACCCAAAGTATATTTGTTTTATAAATATAAAATACATAATAACCAACTAGTTATCCTAGAAATTATAGTTAGTTTAATATGAAAATCAAAGTAATTTTCCATGTTCATAAAATAAAGGATAAAAGCCCTATTTTATAGGTTCATAAAAGAATTTACTGATATTGAACACCTATCTCTCATCAAGTGGAATGAAAAGTAACCATAAGAAAATAACCTGAGTTAAAACTACACAAAGTACTTAGATAAACATTTCTGCAAAGATGTGCAAATGAATAATGTTTAATGATTCCAATGAATCCTAAGGGAAATGCAAATCAAAACTACAACGAAATACAATGAAATATCATTTCACATCAACGAGGATGGATATTATAAAAACAACAACACATAAAACTGTTTTTAAAAACGTAAGTGTTGGTAAGGATGTAGAGACTTTGGACCATTACATATTGCCAGTGGGAATGTAATGTCACACAGTCACTGTAGAAAACAGTGTGACAGTTCTGCAGAAGCTTACTAATGGAATTACCATATTACCCACAATTCTACTTCAGAGACACAATAGTCAAAATAACTGAAAGCAGGAACTCAGAAATATTTGTCCACTTAGGTTCATCAAAGCATTATCCTAAATGGGAGCAACCCAACCATCCATCAGCAGGCAGGTGGATATGCACACAGTAGAGTATTATTCAGCCTCAACAAGGAAGGAAATTCTCAAAGACATTATGCTAAGGGAGCTAGTGACTAAAGAACAAATATTTTGTGATTTCACTCATATGAGTACCTAAAGTAGTCAAAGTCATAGACAGTAGAATGCTGGCTCCTAAGGTGTGAGGATTTAACATTTAATGAAGTAGTTTTAGCTTTGCAAGATGAAAAAAGTTGTTAAGATTAGTGGTGATACTCTCAAAGCACTGTGAATTTACTTAGCATCACTGAACCACACAATTAAAAACTTAGTAGCCAGATGTGGTAGTGCATTTTCATAATCCAGCACTCTGAAAAGCTGAGGCAAGAGGATCAAAACTCTGAGTTTAGGCAAAAACTTTTCTCAAAAAAATAAAAATAATTTAACAAGTTGGGAATGTAACAGTATGAAGGTGTTGGGTTCAATACCCAGTAATGAAAAAAAGATACAGATTTTATCATAAGAAAATGAATAGAGTCTCCTATATAGATGGAACCTTTTCTTTTCTTTTCTTTTCTTTATTTTTTTTGAGGCAGGGTCTCGCTTTGTAGTTCAGGCTGGCCCTGAGCTCACTACGTGGCCCAGGTAAGTCTCAAACTCAGCAATCCTCCTGTCTCTGCCTCCTGGGATTACAGGCGTGATTGATTGCTGGTGGGCATGAGTCACCACGCCCAACATTGTATGTGGTTACCAGGATCAAACTCAGGACCTTGCGCTTGCGAGGCAAGTGCTGGAACCACTGAGCTAAATCTCCAGCCCGGAACTTTTCTATTTTTAAAAGCTTACTGCTAACAAAGGATAAGACAAGAATGTTGTTTCTCATTAATTCTAACATCCCACTGGAAGTCTTAACCAGTACAACAGGGAAAAAGATATGATCAGATAGGAAAAAACACGTAAAATTTTAACTATATATTATTATGTATATAGAAAACAGGTTTATAAAAAACTGCTATATAAATGCTTTCCATGAAGTTATAGGATTCAAAATCCTACACCAAAGTCAATTATATGTATATATATAAAATTATATATGTAATGTATAAAGTTTTACATATATATATATATATTTGTGATTCACACAACATTCAGGTTGCATGACAGTCTTTACAAGGAAACAACTGGATACATGCAGGAAATGCTTGTATACACAAGAATCAGGTACATGAGTGGTATTGCAAGCCAACATTGAGCTTATCAAGTGTTTCATCACTCATCCCTGAAGGTAACTGTTAAATAATTTAGGAAAATTAGATTCCAGTTTTACACCATTTGGGAGATATACCTAGAGGGATTACTGATTTACATAAAAGCATTGGTGAGCAATGTAGGTTCTAACCTATCAGAGAAAAGACAAAGGGGAGAAGACTAAGACAATCGAGAATCTGAATATCAAAAATTACCATGAACAGGCATGATGGATAAAAGCAAGGTTGCATCCTGGATTGAACCCTGGAACAGAAACAGGGCATCAGTGGGAAAGCCAGTGAAATAGGAAAATGTCTAGAGTTCAGTTACTGGTCTTACATCAACAATGATTTCTTGGTTTAGATCAGGGTTCTCAATGTGGGTCAATTTTGCTCCACATGGAACATCAGATAATGTTTGGAGGCATTTTTGATTATACACGTACTAGGTAAGGAAGAAGGGTTAGTAGCATCCCTGAATGGAGGCCAGAAAAGCTGCAAAACATCCTAGAATTCAGATGACACCCAAGATGATCCAGCCCAAGATATCCACAGTGCCCAGATTAAAAGGCTATTTGTGGCTAGGTGTGGTGGCACATGCCTGTAATCCCAGTGCTTTGGAGGCAGAGGCAGGAGGATTGCTATATGTGCGAGGCCAGTCTAGGCTACATAGTGTGTTCAAGGACAGCTTGCATTATGTAGCAAGACCCTGTCCCAAACAGAAAAGGCTTTCATAGTAAATATGTTGTAGTTAGCTATGAAATTCCCATGAGGGGAAGTAAGGTGCAGGCTACATGGGAATTGTGCTGTTCTTGTAACTCTTCTGCTAATCTAAAACTATTTCAAATTTTAAAGTTTTAAAAATGACCATAAACAACATTAAAAAGGAAAATACAAAATGAACATTCTTTCAAACATGAAAACACAAAATAAGACTAAAGAAAGGTAAATGAAGAAAAGAGCCAATTCACAAGAGAATTCTTATTCACAAGAGAATATCAACACAAAATGAGCATTTGAGAAAATTCAGCCTCCACAAAAACACAGAATAAGAAATCATAAATGCCATTTTCCACTCATTAAAATGGGACAGAAATTTCTATAATGACAATACCCAGTGTTGTGTCTGTTTAAAGAAGCTGGCAGTTGCGTATTGGTAACACAGCTTGGAGTGTAATTTGAAAATTTACATTTAAAAGACTTAAAATTGTACCTGTCTTTTTGTTTTTTACCAGAAATTCCAGGAATGTAGTCTAAGAAGATGATACAAAATGCCAACAATTCTTTCTAAATGCAATTATCAACACATTATTATAAAATTATTAGGATGAAAACAACCTATTTCATGTTTAGGTAAGTTTATGTAGGCCACGAAATAAATCAGGTCATGTCTTACATGGCTCATTTTTCATGAAGAAAACAAAGAGCATATACAGAAAAAAGAAAAGTTTGTTGCATTTATGAGAGAATCCACGTTATCTATTTGGAAAAATATAGTGAACTAATAACAGTGATATTATCTTTGGGCTGTAGAGTTTGGTTAATTTTCAGTTTCTATATTCTATAGAATATAGTTAACTATATTCTAGTTTCTGCAGTGCATACCTTTTACTTTTTCAATAAGAGAATGATAAAAGCAAAGAAAAAATTGGAGAAACTGATCCTATTAAACCTGTTTCATTTAAACTAGTTTTATTTAAAGCAATTCCATTTAAGCAAAATTTTCATGGATCATGTCAGATCTGGAGAGAAACCACAGTTGCCAGCAGCACCAGCAACCCAGGCCGACTTTGAGGCTAAGACACTCGTGATGGCCTTTGATACAACAACTCAAGTTCCACAGATTCTCGCTGCTACCTAGTGAGCTGGAGCTCCCAAGTGCACCTCACCGTGACCCTGTATGGATTTGTAGATCACCCACGTCACATTCTGCTGGCTGGTGGCTGCTCAGCATTCACAGGTTCTTTAGGTATAATTTGTGCAATGAAATGGTTTCCTAGGTCTTACATGCACAACCACATTTCTGATGGACCAGAAAAGTATGCCAGAGAAGTTCAAGGTCATCTTGAACTTCTAATAGGCTATCTGATAAAAAAAAAATCCTAAATATGGTTTCCCACATGCAGAAATGGATAAGCCTCTATCTTCTTCAAACCACAACATTAAACTGCCAGACACACTCAAGACTCTACTTCATTCAACTCTGTCTACTTCATTCAACTCTGTCTACTTCATTCAACTTCATTCAGTTGAATGAAGTAGACAGAGATTTTAAGTAAAACTTAAAATCTCTTTATTTCAGGCAACTCACATATTTATACATGGGAAAGATAAGGCATAGCTAGGATGAGTCTTGCACTATGAGATCGCACATATTTCCAAAAGATGGTCCTCAAAGTTGACACGGAATTTTCAACAAACAACAGCAACAACAAAAGAATAGAGACTTCAGTTAAGTACTTACACTAGCATAAGAGAAAAACTGGAGTTGCTCAAGAGATATACAACTCAGAGAAACAGGGAGACTAAAGATCTTTATTCCTTCAGGAGCCATATAATAATATGAATGGCCACATGCTCAGTGTAGGCAGAATTCTGGGCACAACACCAAAGCACAAAGCAAACAAATGGAGATCTACAGGAGCCCAAATGATGAGGTTCTGTATGCAAATGTTTCAACTCATTGAGAAAATGGTTAAGAAACACTGCATTTTTGTAACTTTTATTTTCAACTTGTGATTCCACAGACAACCTTATAATGGTTCCATCTAATATTGCTCATTTGACTATGACTTTCGATGTCCCTACAAAACAGACAGCACTTACTAAGACAAAAGAGAAACACATTTTTATCAAAAGATATAATCTTTGCTTTATGATTACTGGGAAAAAAGAAAAATCAACCAAGCCAAGGAAATGAAGCACCCCGCCATTTCTCACACCTTCCCCCATTTTGCAGCATCATCTGAATCTAGAACACTTTCCTTACATAATGAATGCATCGCGCTATCTCTTCTTCTTTCCAAGATCATGTCTACAGTATTTTTCTGCAGATTGCTCAGAAAACCACTGATGGCAATTACAAAACCGTACTATGAACCCAACCTGATCAGTGCTCTTCATGTTGTCACCTGGTAAAGGACATGGTGAGCAGCTGGCAGAGAGAACTGAAACTCAAGAGGGTCCCACTCTCCAGCTCACAGTACTCCTGTGGAGCCACCCTGGTTGTCACTGTGACTATTCATGGGCAGATGGTTGTTTTGCACTTTCCTAATTTAAAAGACAGAACATTCTCCAGGCATGCTGCTCCAGGCATCAGATCTATTTCTCTCCCTCGATTCCTGGCCAACCTGAGTAAACGGGCCATCAGCAATGACTTGCTCCCAAACACAACACTGTGGGGACACAGCACATTCATGCACGGAAGATAGAAAGGCACCCGTCTCCACAGAGCTTGCTGGGTTGGCTGAAGTGAGCAACATCCAGACACTACAGACTCTAGGGAATGATCTGAAATTCACATTTATGGTTGTGGGAAATGATCCCATCTCAGCAAGACTTATCAAGAGTTAAGGCAACAAAAATTGTGAAATCCTTTGAAATACTTTTGCAACATCATTCCAGTGTTTTCTCTTTTTCCATATTAAATTCAACCATTTGAAGGGCAGCTCCATGACAGTACCTGATTATTCTGATTGTGTTTTTGGAGGAAAAGAGTATTTTGAGACGTGTATGCCCTTAACTTTTAAACCACGTGTGAATTCTATGGCTTCCATTTTACTTTTTCACAACCCACCTCTCGATGTTGAATCTACATGGCTTTCTACCCTCACCCTGCCAGAGAAGTGGTAGGGATGGGCACAAGCAGAGGTGAGGAAAGACAGACAGCATGTGAGTGGCCCTGACACACATCAGTGGCTTTGTTGGGTCAGAGTGAGCTGCCCTTCGCCTTGTGTAAGGTCCTGAGCACTGCTCTGTGTTCCACGGAGCTCTGCTGGGTGTGAAGGGGTCACTACCAATTGGTCAGACTTGGATCCTGCTCTTCAGCCATGAATGGTTTAGACATAGAGAACTGGGCTCATGAGAGCTCAACTAATCACATGGAAAAGGCAGCGACCGGCATGGCTGGGGAGCCATCTGAACTTTTTCTCCGCATTATGGACCGGAGAGCACCTCAGCACCTGGACCTACGGCTGATACAGTGCATGTCTGGTGAGTGAGGGAGACCTATCCAGGTAGGACCCTAGTCTGGCTTAGCTGGAGGTTCCCGGGCCAGAAACGTGCCATGTTCACTTATTAACAAGGGTGAGCGGCATGTAAGAGACTGACCTCATCACTGACAAGGAAAAGCAAGAAGGCTAGAGTCCAGAGCTGAATCACGGACTCTATAAAGAGCATCTGCACTCAGGAAACAGGATGAGAAAAAACAAGTACCAGAATGCATTGTCCAGAAGAGGCGCCAAGGACCCAGTACAGACAGAAGAGACAGGAGGTCAGGAGGTCCAGGATGAGACAGTTCCTACTTTTGATGCAAGCATTCCTCTCTTCACCTCTAAGCATCCTGAACAGCGACCCTGTCCGACAGAAATCCAGTACTCCTCCCAGTCCTGTTTCCTTCCCACTCACAGGAAGGACATGTCCCAGAAAATGTGCTACCTACTGGTCTTCATTTCAGAATTTGAGTTCCAGGGAATCCAACAAACTGGGTAAAATGTATTTTGGAGGCTGGGTATTTGAATTCTAAACCAGGAGTCAGTAAGCGACAGTTTTCTTAGCAACAGTCACACTCATGCATTTCTGCATTGTCTATGGCTGCTTTTGCACAAACATCTGAGCTGAGTACTTGCTGTAGAAGTCATATGGCCTGATGGCCTGCACAGCCTGACGTATTTCCCATCTGGCCCTTTACAAAAACAAAACAAGGAAGAAAGGAAGGAAAGGTTGCCCACCTTGGTTCTAGCTCATTCAGAAAAAATTACATATGTAAAATAAGAGTCCCTTAAATGTCTTCAGACCCCTCCAGAAGGATCTCCTGAGACAGGAGAGCTGATTCTAATGTGGTCATACAGAATTCCTCTTCGCAGATAGTGACAAGTGTCCACAATGTGTATCAGTCAGCTTTTCATTGCTCTGACAAGATAGTTGAGAATGTAAACTTAAAAGAGGGAAGATTTATTTGGGATAATGGTTTCAGTCTGTGGTCCCCTGGCCCGGTTGTTTGTAAGTCTGCTACAAGGCAGCAACCTTATGGTGGAAGGATATAGTGAAGAAAGACTACTCATCTTATGGCAGTCAGGAAAGAGAGAGAAGGGACAGGATAAAATACACCCTTGAAAGTCACACCTTCAGTGGACTGCTTCCTCCAGCTAGATCCACTCCATAGCATTCTCAGCACCTCACAATAGCATCATCAGCTGGGAACCAAATTTTAAACATATAAGTTTGGAGGGATATTAAAGACCCAAACTATAACATGGTGTTATCTTGCTTTAAGAGATATAAATGAAATAAAGCTTTGCTCACTTGTAATATGTTAGACACTATGAAAATCCAGGCACAGCACTCATTTTCTAGTATGCTGGGGATTCTTTACCTTCTGTCATTCATGTCTTTGCTTATTAGGAATGCCACGCCCCCCCCCCCCGGGGACCTCTCAGACCAGTATCACCAGAGCCTATGCACTGATCAAGGCCATTCCAACACAGAGGGCCCACCACAGAGCATCAACACTGGCATGGACAGGTGAGGACAGAATGTTCCTATGTCTCTTCATCAATAGCACTGAACGTCAAAAGATTTTGTTCCATTTTCTTGGGGGTCTCAGGAAAGAAGAGACCCTCAGAGGTAAGCCATGGATCAAAAGCAAAACTGGCAACAAGAAATGTGTGTACTCTGATAGTTTCAGGCGTGCACAACCAGTGGAGTCAGAACTACATGAATTGATGTTGTATACATCTACAGAGCAACACAAAGAACTGGATATCAACCTAGGAAAGGTTTCTCAGCCAATAAAATTGAACTTCAAGTGACATAACTTTGACATTTCATCATTTACACCCCACCAAATACTACTACTGCTGCATACAACTCCAAGAAGTCTTCCAATGTCACCATCCCCAGCAACAGTGGAGATAGGCTGACTGTTGAGACTGACAGTCATCACCAGACCAGTTGCTTAACATAGGACTGTCCTGGCAAGGTCCCAGCAGGAGCCCCTGCACAGCTCTAGGGCTTACTTACAAGGCCCATCTGTCTTGCCTGAAAAATAGGAATCATGGCATTCCTTTATAGGATGGTTTCAATGATTCAGTAATGGAACTAAACAGGCCTGGCCTCTTAGGATTTTCTTAACATATGTTGTGGTTATGCATAGCATGATAACAATGATGATAATTTTTTTATCTAAAAGGATTTGTACAATGCTCACTTCCATGGTACCAATGGGATGTTTGGAATAGTATAAACATTGACAAAGGAGCGTAGAAAGAAAGAACCAATTGCCAACCCTTCAGCATCAAAGGAGGACAAATACCTATGTGCTTGTTGGGAGTTTACATTTCAGTAGACAGGACTATCTGTAGTGTGTGAAATATTTCCCGTTTTCCCCAATCTTGGTAATCTTTCTAGGTGTAAGTCCCGGAGATTCATCTAAGAATACAATCTGTCCAACTTTCTGTTCAGTGACCTATCAGCTACAAGTAAAATTGCCTAACCTCAGTTTACAGAACCTCGCAGGCAGCTGCACGTCAGTAAGTCAGCCTAGAGATGATCCTGCTCAGGAGGTATTCTGGAATCCTTCAAACGAAAACAATCAGCTGCAGTAACTATGAAGTATGAAGACCTCTAATAGCATGTGTAGCCACAGGAGGCTGTCAAGGATACCTCAGCTACAGTTCCGGTTTCAGACAGGAAAACACAAAGAGCTCCTCTGAGTTTTAATGAGCAATGCCGCAGCCAGAAAGCACTTGCATTAAGTCCAGAAAGCTCAGTCAAGACTGAAGATCAGCCAGCTCACTCTTACACATTGTGCAGACTGTCCCAGGACAACTGTATCCAAACTTACCCTATATGCTGAAGAAAATCCCTCACAAGAGTAGCCATCTCACAAAGCCATATTCAGAAATCTCTGCGCCAGTGCCAAAACTAAATTGGGAAATTTTCACTGTTCTTGCTCCTCTGCTCTGAGATAAATGTTCGAGATCTGGCCCCCAGTTATCTGTAAAGATCCTTTGGTGAAAGGTGGTATAAATTCAAATTATTATTTCACATCAAGGAACACAGTATAAAGACAAGGGTGAGCTTTCACTGGGGTAGCGCAGGACGGTGCAGGTTGTCTATTTCCAGAATCCTTATCAATAAGAAGGAAGCGCCTAGCATCTTTAAAGTAGGGTTTATCTTTGGAACGTGGGCGGCTGCTCATGTTTTCCTTCGTGCAGTGAGCCTATAATACTCAAATGCATTCCACAGTTTCATCATTCTGAAAGCCATGTCAAAATTGCTTTAAAAAAAATCTCTGAGCGACCAACATATATATATACTTGTTAAAATTAATTACATCATTTAACATTTCCATGCACATTATAGTTTTAAATGTTTTACAGTCACTTTTATTAATTAATAAAGCTTTAATGAACAAAAATTGCACCACAGAATTATTATGCATATGCTGCCTCTTCGATTTTACTACTATTATCTTTAAGTATTTTCCCCAAGTGGAAAGTTGCTAATTTATAAACCGCTCTCTGTCACATAAAGCATAGCTGAAAATCAGGAGTTTATGCAGAGAAAGAAATGTAGGTTTTTTTTTTTTTTTCCCGAAATGGACCTGCTTCATCCCCTGATCTACTCCAAAAATGTGGAGTGACCCACCTTGAGAATTCTGCCCTCCTTAGAAATAGGGCAGAAACAGCAACAAATCAAAGCCAAGCTGCCCCAGAAGACATAAGCCAGGACCAAAAATGACCTCTGCTGCTGTTAGGCACGGAGAGTCTCCAGCTTCCTCATTTAGGGAATGTCCTATGGTTACTATACACAAAGACACGTGTTCACTTCCATAGGAAGTTTTGTGGCCTAGATTTTATTTATGAGGCTACCTAGGCTAGACCACAAACATCAGCTATGTCATTGAAAAGTTAAAAGAATTACGGATGGGGCCAGAGATTTGGCTCAGTGGTTCCAGCACCTGCCTCACAAACGCAAGGTCCCTGGTTCAATCCCCGGTAACCACATACAAAATACTGGGGGTGGTACGCCCACTGGCAGTTAAGTACCTCATACCACAGTGCCGGGCATGGTGGCTCACCTCTGTAATCCCAGCACTCAGGAGGCAGAGGCAGGAGGATTGCCGAGTCCGAGGCTTGCCTGGGTGACATAGTGAGCTCAGGGCCAGCCTGAACTACAAAGCGAGACCCTATCTCAAAAAAAAAAAAAAAAAAAAAAAAAAAAAAAAAAAAAAAAAAAAAAAAAAAAAAAAAAAATA
>PVIC010046540.1:0-14205 GCA_004025085.1 Thryonomys swinderianus
CACACACTGCATTTACCTGCCCTGTGGACAGGTCAGCAGAGAGACACTTTGGGCCATAGGTCACCCAAGTACCTTGCCCCCAGAATTACCCACTGGGCAGAGTACAAAGGCCTCTCTGGGTCAAAAGCCAATGAGAGAAACATGTCACACACGGCCCAGCAGTTGTCACCTTCTGTTGGGTTAATTAGGGTCCCTTGTAGAATATGTTCCTCTGAGAATTAAGGGCAGGGACGAATTTGTCTCTCCCAGATCACTGGCCTGATTCTTCCCATCGTATCATAGACACAGGTGATTTGTTTTCCCTGTTGCTGGAGATGGAGCTCAGTGCTTTCACATATGTATATTCTCTAGGACAAAGCTACACCCCGGCCCAGGAGTTAATTCTTCGATGTGCTTTACGACATGGCAGGCCTGGCATAGGAACCGAATACACCTTGATGTGTTTAATTCTCCAGTCATTGTATCATCTCCATTTTGTCCAACAAAGAACCAGAAGCACAGAGAAGTTCAATAGCTGCTCACGGTCATGTGGCTAGTAAGCTGCGGGGCCGGGTTTTGAGACAACAGAGCCTGGGGCCTGGCACTTAAGGATGTGTTTACTCTTTCCTATACAGTTTCAAACACATCCTGTTGCCTTCGTTGCTCTGGCTGCCGGGAAACTCAGAGCCTTGACTTTTGCTCTGCTACAGTCGCTATCCTTGGGCAACAGCCTGGCATCAATGCTGCATTTTGTCACCTTTTCCTTCCTAACCCGGTGGCCTTCTGCCCAGGCTTCCATCAATCCTCGGTTCTTCTTCTCTAATTATCGATCAGATGTTATTGAGGCGACAGTAGAAACCACTTCAGAGCCCTTTTCTGGAACAGGCAGGACACGAGCCACCGGTGAGAGGCACCGAGACTCGCAGATGGGCGGAGCCAGCCGGATTTGGGCGGGCTGCACAGCGGCTTTGGGCATCTCTGCTCCAACGGCACTGTGCCCGTTCGGCGGTAGATGGGACACTTCGCGCTAACTCAGTTATGCCAGTTGCTGCCACAGATGAATCCAGAATGCCCATCGAAACAGACTAGAAACTCACCCTTCGACGTGTGGCTCCAGGTCTCAGCTCCTGGCACCGAGGGGCAGGTGGGGAGGAAAGAGCACCGTGCGGCTTCCCCGCTTTGTCCTGGCTTCCGCTTTGTCCACCGTCTCTCTCGTTTCCCATTGGAGGAAATTACTCACGTACCTAATTGCAAGGGGTGCTGGAAAAAATGTAGTCCGGGCTGATTTTTCCTTAAACAACTCTACACATGGAAGGAGGACGTCCGTGCTGAATGGCTGCCCTTGTTCCAGTTCAGCAGGGACTTAAAATGATTGAACCATCCACCCTTATTAAATGGCTAAGAATACCACAATGTCCGCAGAAGGGCCGGTCGGCCTTGTTTACTAGGAAGCGGGGGTTGTGGGGGTTGTGGGTGTGGTGCTCTCTGATCAGAATCCTCACCACCCAAGAGGCTGAGGCAGGCGGATTACAAGTTTGAGGGCTGTCTGGGCAACTTGGCAGGACCCTGTCTCAAAATAAAATAAAATGTAACAATGTAAAATAAAATGACTAGGGGTGTAGCGCATAGGTAGCCTTTGTCTAGCCTGTGTGAGTCTCAGTTCAATGTCTGGTAACACACATATGTAACACCCCCCCACACACGTGTGCACACACGCATGCATGCAAGAGCATCTTTCTTTTTTTAGACAGGGTCTCACTTTGTAGTTCATGCTAGCCGTGAGCTCACTATGTAGCCCAGGCAGGCCTGGAACTCAGCAATCCTCCTGCCTCTGCCTCCTGAGTGCTGGGAGACAGGCGTGGCCACCAGGCCCAGCATGGCAATACGTGGTCCTGGGGATCAAACTTGGGACCTTGTGCTTGTCAGGCGGATGCCGGAACCACTGAGCTAAATCCCTGGTCCAAAAGCATCCATTTTGAACTGAATGCATTGGTCCACGGGTTTGTCACAACAGCCAGTACTCAGCCAGAGGCTGAAGGTTCTAGTGGTCAGGCAAGGGACCTTAACCAGGTCACGTTTCAGCTTCTGCGTTGGGGTCTATAGTCATTCATGAGTACCTACCTTGTGCCAGGTCCCAAGGGGGCATTTGGAAACCCAGAAACTAACAAGGCAAAGCCTCAACCCACAAGTTCCTCAATGGTGATGAGCTTTGGAAACAGGAGACTGAGGAAAATCCTAGCTCTGTTACTTAGAAGCTGTGTGACATTAGAGAAGTCACCTGGCCTCTCTGATCCTGGAGTTCTTCGGTTATAGAATAGGGACAATATTTTTCTTCCTGCATGCTGAGGACTCACATACGAATACAATACGCTCCGAAGCACAGAACCGGTGTGTCCCAAGGGTCTTTTTTTCGTAGGAGTATGTTCACCCGGCGTTGGGCAAGTTCCCCTATCCTGTGAAGCCTCAGTTTTCTCCTCCAAAGGATGGAGGTCATAAACTTACATCATGGGGTTGGACTCTCCTGTCTTGTGGGGTCTGGAGCCTGCCATTTGGCCCCGGCTCCCGTGACCTCAACGCCGGCTCGTTCACTCGAAGGACCCAGAGATATGCGCGGCCTTCGTGCCCTTCCCGGCACAGAGGAGGAGCCCAGTTCACAAGGACGCGGTTTCCTGGCCGCGCTCCCGGGGAAGGAGGTTTGCCGGGTCCCATCCCCCGGCCCGTCCTGCTCAGGAAACGTGCAGAGAAAGCCAGGAACCAGGCCTGCCAGGCCCGGGGCCCCTCCGCGCCTCCCCTCCTCCCCGGCCCGCGGCTGCAGGAAGCCGGCTGGCGGGCACGCCCTGGCCGGTGGCTGGAAGAGGCGGGAGCGCGGCGGCTTCCCGGGCGGCGGCGGAGGCGCGGGCGGAGCTGTCATGCGGCTGCGCCTGGGAGCTCGGAGCTCAGCTCCGCGCCCGGGGGAGGGCGGGCGAGGGGCGTCCCGCGCCTTCGGCGGGGAGCGGAGGCCTCGGCCCCGGAGCCTAGGATGTGGCGGGTGGGCCGAGGTCGTGGCCGGTCGGCGGAGCCTGGAGTGCGCGCTCAGCCCGGGGTTCTGCCCCGCGCTCTGGGCTGGAGGCCGGGACTCGGGTCCCGGGCCCTCGGCACAGGGGCCTCTGCTGTTGGACAGACGCGCTCTTTCCTCACCGGGGAGAGCGACAGAGGACAAAGAGGGGGCAGGCGGCGCTTTTTCGGGGGAGCACGGGCTTTGGAGCCGGGATTCCTGGGTCGAAGTCCCAGCTTTCCCACTCGCCGGCTGTGTGGCTTTGGCGGCTTCCTGAACTTCTCTGCGCTCCGGCCGCCTCCCTGGGAAGTTTCCCGTCCCCTAGGCTCGGGAAGGTCCCCGCTCTGCCTCCCTCCAGCCCTCGCAGCCGCTGGACTCAGCGAATCTGTTACTAAGTAATGACACGTTGTCCCCAGTCGGGAGGAGGGACCTAGCGCAGTGCGTGCCGCGCCTGGCACGCGTGGCGTGTGCAGCCACGGGCTACGGAATGAGTGTGAAAGACTGAAGGACCCGGCAGCTGCGTGCCGGGCCGGCGGGCCGGGAAATGAAACGGGCTCGGGCGCGAAACACTGGTGGAGAGAGAACCGGGACACCACAGATGAGCGAGACGGCTTCCTGAGGAGCAGGACAGCGGCTGTCCTTCCCGTTCCGCGCCGCAGCCCAAGAGCGTTTCGTGTGCACCGACCTCTGCATATAACCTTCTGCCGGGAGGGGGAACTGCTGCAAACCGAGGTCAGCGACTCGCCCGCCCGAGGCCACCGGCCAATAACGGGCCGATCCTCAGCGCCGCTCAGAGCGGTGGGGCACAGGTCGCCTGCCCCAAGGCCTGGGCTTTGATGTCGAGCTGGTTCCGGTTTGGGCCCCACGCAGTGCCTGTCTTTGGCCTCCTTACTTTATCTCTCTGGCCTTGTTTTTTTATTGAATTATTTATTGGTACAATTTATATACATCTCAAAATCACATATAACATTGGGAAATTTGTACCAGTATATGCCACAAGTTAATTCTCATTTTTACCCATATCCCTACCCACTCCCCCCTCCTCCCCCCTTTATACATGCTCTTTTATCTCTGGCCTTGTTTTATTAATCTTCACGATACAGTAATGATCCGGCTCCGCTGCAGCCCCTATGAGACCGAAGAGTAAGGCACTCAGACCCACTTTTGGTGCATGGTAGAGAACCCCGAAATGTTCATGGAATGAATGAATGTGGTGGTGCAGGTAGTGGTGGGTACCTCGAAATGTAAAGGGACTTCAAGTCCTCCGAGATTTTGCTACTGGCCTCCACTGTCTCGTGTTATAATTTATTATTTGCAAACCAACGAAAGTGAACCAACCCCCCTGGCTAGGTTAGCTTTCTTTTCACATGTACTTCTTTGACCCTGATGACTTTACTGCTTGTAAAAAAAAATTTTTTTAATTGCACAAAGATATTGGAGAGAAAAAAACGAAAGTGCAAGTTTGAGCACAGTAGGCCCATTGTTATTCTTTGGGAGGGGAGGGGGAGGCCTGGGTCAGGATGGTGCTAATTCCATGTGTCATTTTGGCTGGGCTCCGGGGTGCCTAGATCCCTTCTGCCTGCGTATGTCAGGGTGTTTCCAGAGGAGATTAATATTGGAATTGGTAGTAAAGAAGTCGCCAGCTGGTATGTGGTGTACCTGGGATATGAATCTTTTTTTTTTTTTTTTCCGGTACCTGGGATTGAACTCGGGTCCTTGTGCTTCCCAGGTAGGCACAGTACCACTTGAGCTAAATCCCCTGCCCCACGAATCTTTTTTTTTTTGAGGCTGGGTATTAAACCCAGGGCCTAGTGCAGGTCAGGTATATGCTGTATATTAAGCTACACCCTCAGCCCCTGGGATTTGAGCTGTGGCTTATCCTATGAATGAATGAATGCTGGGCGTGAGTCCTGCAGAGAAGTTTCTGTTGTCAGGTGCTTTCTCTTAGATCCTGCCGAGACAGAGGAGGGGCCTGTGAGACTTTCTATTACAATGTGCCCAGTTGGCCCAGATGCCCTGTTGCTAATATGCCTTATGTCTGTATTTTTTTTTTTTTTGAGTCAGGGTCTCGCTTTGTAGTTCAGGCTGGCCCTGAGCTCGCTTTGTACCCAGGCAAGCCTCGAACTCAGCAACCCTCCTGCCTCTGCCTCCCAAGTGGGAGATTACAGGCATAAGCCACCACACCTGGTGGTGACTTTCTGTATCTTTATTCCCTTTCCTCACTCTTAGCATTTAGTAAAGTCTATTTTATTTTTCCCTTTCTGTTACCAGGGATTGAACCCAGGGCCTCATCCCACGTTAGGCAAGCACTCTACCACTGAGCTATATCCCTGGCCCTCCGCATTTTTATTTTGCAAAAGTACTTTATTTTTCAGTAGTGCTGGGAGTTGAACCCAGCACCTCATGCAGACTAGGGAGACACTCTCTCACTGGGCTATACTCTGCCCTTTGTGACTTTATTTTATGGCTCTGGGGATTAAACCCACAACCTTAGTTCTTTTTTTTTTTTTTTTAATTTTGAGACAGAGCCTTGTTAGGTCACTAAGTTGTTTTAGTGTTGGCTGAATTTGTGATTTTTTTTTCCCCCCTTCAGCCTGCTAGAGTGCATTTGCCTCCACACCCAACTCCTAGTAAACTCTTTTTTTAAAGTTTATACTATATGCACACAGAGAAAAGCAAGCCAAAAGAAAAGAAAAAAGGTAAAAGTCCTCATTTAGTGCTTTATATTCTATTTTATGCATTAATTAAGCATATATGAGAGGTTATACCTAGGGGACCTTACTAGCCTATAATTCTGCAACTTACTCCTCCACTTTAGAAGGCCCTGGAGATACCTTTCCTCGCCTATTCAGGCAGATGTACTCTATTCTGTAAATGTGCTGCCGAAGCGAGCACAGATGTACTCTATTCTGTTTACCGAGCGGTCGGGACTCTTCTACTTCCAGCCACGGGAGCACATGTGAAAGCCATGACAGTAACTACCTGCCTGGACTAAGCTCTTCCACCTGGTATTTCATTTGCTCTTTGACCTTGGTAGCCATCCTGTGAGATAGGTACCACATCCTAGTCCCATTTTGCAGATGAGAAAACTGAGTTGCAGAGATTTTTGAAAGCTCAGGGTCATGCAAGTCTGTCCTGGGTGAAAGCTTTTGCTGCGGTTGGATGTCTAAGCGGGTGCCACAGTCCTGTGTCCAGAGGAAGTCCGGCCTGCGGCTGCCTCTCTTCGTGTCTGGCTTCTGCCTTCCTGGGGTTTGCAGTTCTTGGCACTGCTGTGAGCAGACAGAAGGCTCCGGAAAGGCCCCTTCTGTGCCTGCAGCAATCCTGTGGACATGCTTACTTTTTATGGGAAGTAGCATTTTTGAACCTCGTATTCTAAAAATAAGCCACAATTTGTTAGAGGCCCTTGAGGACTAGCCCAGGCATTTCAGGACAGCTATTTGCCTGTCCGCAGCGCAGGAAATTAACCAGAACTGCAAAGCCCTCCCCTCTTCCCACAGGCCGGCTCTGGAAACGCCCAGTGCTTTGCTGCAGCTCCCCCGGAGGGCTGCAGAGACGCCAAAGGCAGTTTCACTCGGATGCACCTCTCCACAAGGAACGTGAGGAGAAATGTGCCAGGCAGAACCGGGTCAGCTCCGCTGCGAAGAGCTTGCAGGGAGAGCTGACAGCTGTCCCCAACCTGGGGGAAGGTGTCACGTGTCGGAGATGCTCTGGGGCCTCCCAGGTGACCGGTGACCGCAGGAACCACCTGGGTGCTGTCGACTCTAGTGCTGCTCCCTGTTCCAACAGCAGTGCTCTGCAGCAGCACACTCAGCGGGTCTTTTCCTGTCTGAGGCCTTTGAAATCCTCTGCTGTGAAATGATTGGGTAGATTATCACAGGGGCACTGTGCGGTATCAGGGCGGGACTTGATGATAGCAATAATATTGATGATAGTAATAATATCAAAGATAGGAATGACAACCCCACCATTTGTGGAATACTGTGCTTTCCACACAGTAGCACAGGTAATTTTACAACACTACAAATTTTAAACACTACAAAGACTGTGTTATTAGCCCCATTTTACAGGTAGGAGACTGAGGTTCAGTGAGCTCAGGGGAGCCAGAACAATGGGTATGTGACCACAGAGTTTTCTGATATTGGTACTTGAGATCTTAAAGCAAGTGGCTTCTGACCTCTAGAAAGAGCTAAGAAACTTAGGAAGTCGACTTGAGAGATGTCATAATGTGTCCATGTCCACAGGGGAGTGTAGCTCATTGCCCCTGGGTGTTAGAGTAGGGAGGAGTAGCTTTTGGGTAGGGGAAACCAGGGGGACTAGTGTTACGGGGGTACCAACGGGGATGTGTAGAAGCCAGGGGCAGGTGAGGGAAAGCGGTGGGTGTGCTCAGGTGCTAAGGGGGGAGTTTGTGTACCTGAGAGAGACAGAGACAGGGCGAGTGTGAAAAGGCATGTATGTGTTTGTGATCCTCTCAGGCATGTGGGAGGCACCCGTGGGGAGAGAGTGTCCCTGGCTGTGGCCTGTGTTCGGCTAGATGCAGGGCTCCCCTTAACGCCCTTCTCTGGGCTCTAAGAAGTTTGCACACAGCAGAACTACAGGGCAGTAGGTCCTAGAGACGTCAGAAGGAATTCTGAGGTCGTTTGGAGGTTGTTGCCTCTTCCCGTTTACCGAAGGTGGAAGTGGAGAATATAGATGGGAAAAGACTTACAGGCTCTCAAGATCCTAGTAGAAAACTAGAATGCCTGCCTTTTCGTTTTTCTTTCTACTGTATAGCTCAGGCTCGACCTCAAGTTTAGGATTCTTTTGCCTCAGCTTTCCGAATGCTTGGGATTACAGGAAGGCGCCGCCACCTCCAGCCTGGAACCCATGCTTTCTGAGTCCAGACTGAGTTTTTTCTTCATATTTTCTGAATAAGAGAAGTACTATAGTATTTTCTGAGTGATTATTCTGTACCAGGACCTGGGCTAAACACTTTCCATGGATTATCTCACTTAATCCTCACAAACCCTCTGAGGGTGCCCCTCTTGAAAGCAGGGTATCCTTTCCATGTCGAATTCCCAAGACTACCATAGCACCCGGTCCTTGAACTTGGCAGAGTGCAAATACAGTATCCGACTGGGGAGAAGGAAGGACGCAGGGGCGGGGCCAGCAGGCTAGCCCCGCCCTTCGCCAGGGCCCCGCCCCGGGACATTGACGTCACTCATGGCCCCGCCCCTCATTGTCAGTCCCGGGGAGCCGGAGGAGGCGCCGGCCGCTGGGAGCTGGGCGGCGGAGCTCTAGCCTGGCGGGAGCGCGGGCCGGAGCCTCCGAGGTGAGGGGTCCGCGGGGAGAGCGCGGCGTGGAGGCCAGGGCTGGTGCGGGGTGAGGAGGGCGGCCGGCGTGGCCGTCCGGCCCGCGGAGGGGTCAGGGGAGCCAGGGCGGCGGGCGCAGCCGCGGGGCGGTGGGTGCGTGGGGCGGAGGGCAGTTTGGAAGCTCGGGGAGTGCGAGTGCGGGAGGGGAAGCTCTCTGGGGGCCAGACCTGGAGTTGGAGTTGGAGGAAGAGGTTCTGAGATTTCTCCTCTGGAGGGGGAGGGAGGGCTCTGAGGAGACTTCTCGGTGGTAACGAGAACCTGAGGAGAAATGTTTGGGGCCGAGGCGCGGAGGGGACGTCTCGGGGCCCGGGCCGGGAGCTCGGGGTCGAGTTCGGGCTCGGGGGGGCGGGCACGGGCGCGGGCCTGTGGGGGCGGGGCGCGGGTCGCGCCGGGCCGGGCCGGGCCGCGGGGAGGGGGCTGCGCGGGGCCCGCGGGCACCGGGAGGAAGGAAGTGGTCAGACAGGAAGAGTCGGGAGCTCGGGCGGGCGGCGGCGGCGGCTGGCGTGCGGGGTCGGTGCGGGCCGGGCGGCCGGGGAGGGTCCCGCCGCCGCAGCTGTCGGCCGCCCGGCCCGCGTCCCGGGCGCCGCTGGTCTCGCGGCCAGACCGCCGGGCCGGGAAGGAATTCGAGGCATTCGCTTTGTTTAAGTTGCCAGTAGACAGTCCTTAGGACTAATTAATGGTGGAATCTGCAGGGGACGCGGGCGAGCCGGGCCGCCGTCGCGGTGAACTTTCCGCAGCGCGCGGCCCGCCTCCCTGCGCACCCCCGCCCTCCGCCCGGCGGGGCGGGAGCCATGGCCGCCCTGAGCGCCGGAATGAAGTGCGCGGTCTGGGGCCCCGGCCTGTGGCTGCCGACGCTACGTGCGGGAAGCCGGGGTCCCGCGGCTGCCCGGGCCTGGGCCTGGTAGCCCCGCGGAGACCTCGCTCAGGTGCCTGCGGTTTGTGCTAATTACCTTGGAGGAGGCTCTGCGAGCCGAGAAAGACCATGCTGCTCTGGAGCATCTGTTTCTTCATCGCGTCAGCCCCTTTCCTAACACTGCAGTGCTTGTTGTGACTTGCTTCGGAAATGCCGAGGCCAGTGCTCACGCTTGGAGGGGGGGAGAGGGGAAGAGAGGAGGCACCCCGAAAAATCTCTGCAGTGTTATTTGCAGAGGGCTAGAGACGGTTTGCGGATTTCTGGGTTGCACCTTCACTGACTTGAATGACCTTGGGGAAACAATTGTGCTTTGAGCGCCTGGTGGCTAATCTGTCGATTGAGGAGAAAATACTGTGTGCCTTCCTGCCTTTTGGGGGTATTTAGACCTCCCCCCGCCCCCCAACTGCTGCAGTAGTTGTGGTTTAAGGAGCTGGACTTGTGTCAGAGCTGGGAAGAATACAGATCACCTGGGAAGATTTTACTACCCCAGATTAGGGAGGAGGGAAGGGTTTAGATTTTAGGAGGATATTTCCTTTCAGAGAATCTGTACAGAATGTTCCAGATTGCTGTCATTTAGAGTGGCGTTTGTGTGGTTAAATTGAATAACCCCCATAGAAAATTCTTCTCGTTAGGAATAATTGTTTAGCTCCGAATTCCCCTTGGGGCAGATTAAGGTTTTGCTCAATTTACTCTGAAGAATTTTCCAGGTTTCTAAAATTAAGCCACTTTCTAAATATAGTTACTAAAGTTGAGAAATTGAACTAGTGGGATGGGGAGAAAATGAGTTGGGGTATGAACCTATACAGCAAGTATAGATTCATTATTGACCAGTGATTAAGAATGTAGATTGATAATCACCTTTTTTTAAAAAAGTCTTAAATTATATAAGCTCAAGAAAGGGAACTAACATTGTTGAGTTGCTTACTGTTCCCAGTAATTTTGCTCGGTGGTAGGTATTTTGCATAGTCTTGCCAACAATTCTTTGAGGTGATAGTTGGCATTCGTGTTTTACAGATGTACAGAACTGAAGGTCAGAAGATAAAGTGTCCCAAGTTCATACATAAACCAGTAAAAAGTGGAGCTGAATTCAAATCCAGATGTTTGTAAGGTGCATGATTATATATCCATTATGCATGCTACCTGGAAACCGGAAGACCTAATTTCTAGGCCTTCGATTCGGCCACTGGGGCACTGTGCACCCTAAAATAAGTCACTTAAGTCTATTTCCCAATAGTGTTGCCTCCTAGCAATGTTGTTAGTATGCTTTTTAATTATGCTAGTTTTTGAGACAGCCTTGTGAACTTTGGTAGTGGTGTGTCTTGTATGTAGTAGGTGCTTACCTTTTGCTTATTAGTAGCAAAAATAGAGTACCTAAGTGATCAAACTTTTTACTTATATAAGAGAAGACGGTAGACATCTAATAGTTCTTCCACTGCAGAGGCCATCTTTTATTTATTTATTTTTTTTGAGACAGGGTCTCACTTTGTAGTTCAGGCTGACCCTGAGCTCCCTATGTAGCCCAGGCAAGCCTGGAACTCAGCAATCCTCCTGCCTCTGCCTCCCGAGTGCTGGGATTACAGGTGTGAGTCACAGTGCCCGGCACTGTGGTATGTGGTATTGATCACTGGTGGGTGTGTGGTTACCGGGATTGAACTCAGCACCTTGTGTGCAGGCGCCAGAACCACTGAGCTAAATCTCCAGCCCAATGCAGAGGCCATCTTTAGGATGACATTCTTGGGCAGAAATAGGACATTTTTTATGTAATTGGCTTTTTGGGACAGTATTAACTCAAACACACTACAGACGGGACCAAGTGTACATCTTTAACATGGATATGGTTGTGTAATCACCAGTACCTTTGTTTTTCTAAACTGTTACCTTTAGGGATTGAGTAGTGGGTAATTCTGGAGAATGTTAGGTTTCTATACTTAGATTAAATTCTGTAAGATCAGAGTGAATATTAGAGAGAGTCATCGTGCCAGCTTCTTAGGGAATAGGGAAGCTTTGGAGTAAATTAAAATGAGAGAAAGAGAGACACTTGTTGATTAGGAGAAAGATGAACAAATTTGGAGTGAAATAGTTCCTGTTGGGCCAAAGGATATATTTTTGGGGAAAATTAACCCAAAGATTTATTAAGGAGTTGAACATTTAATTTTTGTTTCCCTTTGAAATGTTAGCTCCTATGCTTATGAAATCCTTAACATGTATGGCCAGTGAAACCATACATGTCCAAATAACCCTTAGGGTGAGGATGCTGCGAAGTATTTGGAAGCCTTGCCTTTCCGCTTATGACAGAATTTCCTTACTGTTGATCTTCAGTTTGTTTTATAGGGAGAAACTGTGGTTGCTGGGAAGATGTAAGATTTTTTTTCTTTGTCATAATTTCTTTAGTCACCAAACCTGACCCAATTTGCTTTAGGTCAAGTCTCTGACTTGAAATGTGCTTGAAACTGTTGCTACTGAGGATCTAGAAAAAAACTTCATTTCTACCACTTCATCCTTTTAAAAATTCATTTTATTTCTCTAGTTTATCTGTTTTATATTCTTCTCTCCCCTATGAATTTGAGAATGGAAACTCTTGTTAATATAAACTATTGGCTCTTTATACCATTAAGAAGTAATGATTAAATTAAAACACCCTCCAGACTACTCAACATTTTGGGTGGCTGTGGGGAAAAGATAATAACTCTACAAGGAGGTAGTCATTATCCTCATTTTGTACATGAGGGAGCTGATCTCACAGCAGTTGCTGCCAGGGCTAGTGAGGGGCCAGCCATTGATTTGTGCTCAGGTGTGACTGATGCCCAGGTTTGGGATCTTCTGTTTCATTATACACTCTGTTGTGTTGGGGTGGGAGAAGGGTGTTAAGGAGAAGGCTTGAAAATTCTGTTTTAAAATCTGAGCCATAACATAACAAGCATTGGTAACTTTTATAGAAGTTGCTGTTTTCATATATTCCTTTTGATTTCAAGATATACCTCCTTGCAGTGCAAAGAATTTATAGCTTATCTTTTATGGCACAAATTCCTCCCCAGACTCAGCATTTTTTTAAAGTATGGTACTTTGTATTCACTGGCTGAGTTATACCTCCTCCTGTTTTATGTCTCCAAAAGCACCATCACATTAGTTTGTCACTGAAAAACCTTCATCTTTGCATGTGCCTCTCTATTCCTGTTTTATCTGGACAGTCATATTTTTAAAAGTGTGTTATTAAAGTTTGCATAAACCTTTAAAAATTCATCGTACTTTTTATAAAATTGTTTTTTTGTTATATATAGAGCAATACACATGAGAACTGTTTGAAGATTTTTGTTTTGTAAACTGCATATACCCATGTAACCAGTATTATTAGTGACTAGGAATCCCCACAGAATCCCCTCCAGTTCTTGTCTCTCTTGTGCCCTACCCAGGGTTGTTATTCTTCATGTATCAGCATAGATTAGTGTTGTCCTTTTGTAAAAACGGAATCATATATACCTTTTAGTTCTGCTCCCTTTATTTAACACTATGAGAAAAAATTGTACTGGTTTTACTTTGGATCTGGAATAAACAAAAACTCTTATAATGCATCATATAGCCTAACTCCTGCCTGGCTTTCCAGCATAATTTTATATTGTTTTCATAGCCTGTTGTGCTTCACTCACTTTAGTTTCTAATTTATTCTTAAATCCAACAAGTTACTTTCTATCTCAGGTCCTTTGTATGTAGGGCTGTCTAGTCCTTTTTCATTTAGCTGTCCTGAGGATGTCGCTCCTTTAACACTCTTTGCATGGCTGCCTCTTCATGCCAGAGTTTATGTGTGAATATCAGAGGTTCTTTGAGCTTTCCCGTTATTCCCTGTTGCTGCCTTCTATTGCCTGACTTCATAGCATCTGTTATAATTTGTAATGATACATCTGCACACATGATTATTATCTGTCTTCCCCTCTAGACTGCAAGTACAGAGAATTCAGGTTTTGTTCTCCAGTGTGTGCCTACTACCTAACATAGTAAATGAGATATACTTTTTACTATATATTTATTTTTTTCTTTTTTTGTACTGGGGATCCAACTTGGGACCTTGCACTTGTGAGGCAGGCTCTGGAACTATTGTCCCAAATCCTTGGCTCTATATATTTAAATTTTTTTTTTTTTTTTGAGACAGGGTCTCGCTTTGTAGTTCAGGCTGGCTCTGAGCTCACTATGTAGTCCAGGCAAGCCTTGAACTCAGCGATCCTCCTGTCTCTGCTTCCCGAGTGCTGGGATTACAGGCATGAGCCACCACGCCCGGCTGTATATTTAACTTTTAATGACCGTATTCCCAGTTCAGCATCTTTGTTCCAATTACTCTTTGTCTTTTTCTTCTCTCTAATGTTGTTTAGCTATTTAAATCTTTTTTATTCTTCAAGGCTAGGTTGTTTTTTCTCTTTGAAGTTTGTCTTGACTTTGCAGTAGTAAATCTTCTCTAAAATTTTATGTTGTTTATTGTTCATATGTTCTTGTTAAGTCATACTAGCATGTTCTAATCCATCTCATTGGATCGAAAGCTTTCTTAAAAATCTAGTTTGTGGGCATCTGAAATGAACAGACACTTCTCAGAGGCAGAAGTTAAAGCAGCTAAAAAACATATGAAGAAATGTTCAACATCACTGGTCATTTGAGAGATGCAAATGAAAACAACACTGAGATTTCATCTCACTCCACAAAGAATGGCCGCCATTACAAAATCAACCAACAATAAATGCTGGCGAGGCTGTGGGGAGAAAGGAACCCTTCTCCACTGTTGGTGGGATTGCAGACTTGTGCATCCTTTGTGGAGATATGTGTGGAGATTTCTCAGAAAACTAGGACTAGGGGTCCCATTTGACCCTGCCATCCCCCTGCTAGGAATGTACCCAAAAGAATTTAGAAAATCACAGTGGAAAGATAGATGTATACCCTTGTTCATAGCA
>PVIC010046541.1:0-14194 GCA_004025085.1 Thryonomys swinderianus
GCCACCAGGTGGGTCGAGAGGACCACAGGGCCTTAAAATACACCTTGCCTTAACTCATCTTAAAGTGCTCCCTGCACTTCAAACACACGTAGCCGGCTGTTTGTGCCGGTTTCAAAAGCAGCTCTGGAATCTCTCCGGAGTGTCTTCGTTGTGTCAGTATGGCTATGATGTGTCCTGAGCTGATCCCAAATAGTGATTTTTCATGGTCATTTTGACTTTGTGGAAGAGTCAACAGTCAGAGAGGGCCAGCCCCATGGATAAGGGGGATGGGACACACCGTGGACTTTCAAGAAACAAGTCTGGGGTCCACTGCAATGCCCATGAGAAACTCCATGACAAAACTGGGCCGCTTGTTCAGACAACAAGCACATGACTGTCACTGGGGAATGGAAGGTATTCAGTGAGATGATGGCCTGTTGGCCAGGCATGTGTGGAAAGAGCTCTGGCCCAATCCAGGAGACACAAGCTGCCGTTAGGGAGAACGGCTGGCTTCCTGCATGGACAGAGACACCCGGGATGCCCAGAGCTGGCTCCACAGCTGGTCACGTCTGTGGTGTCTCGGGCTCTGCTGAGACACATTCTGCACGGGTTCTGGGTATGACACCCGTGACCTCAAGTCACCTGTCTCTAAGCTTGTGCTTGGAACTGAGGAACCGTTTTCATATAAGTTATTCTGATGACATTATTAGACATGTTTTGGCTTTAAAATGGAGGACTGTGAGAACAGGAGAGGAGGAGGAAGCTGAAGACACGTTTTGGTGGAGAACAACATTACAAGGAGGAGGACTGGCAGCCACAAAGAGGTACTGAGTGAAGGGGTCACAGCTGGATGCCCACTGTTGCATAAAAAGATTTATACTGTCCACAGATGTGCATCTGCACTGTAGCTCCATCCCCTGGGGGTGCCCACGGTGAGTAAGATGGTGGTGCATGTTGGGGTGCATGCCTTGGGGTAGGTACTGGGTTGGGGAGTAATGTAAATAAATGACTTACGAATCCCACAACGCTGTCAAGATCATGACCTGTTCCTCAAAGTTACCCTGCCAGATACTATAAAACGGTGCATATCTTCAGGGTTTGGATGGAACTGACCAGGCAAAATCTACAGTTTTCTTTGGAAAAGAACTTCAAAATTGTGTTCTCACGCACGTTCATCTACTCAACAGCAAAGTGTCTAATTAGTTACCTTACTGTCTTCCAAGAAGTGCGCCGAATCCCTCTTGGACTCTGGACCTCTGTCGCTGCCCCCACGCTGCAGGCTTGGTGACATGGGCTGGGTGCGAATCCTGACTCATAAGTGACATCCAGCAGGAGTCAGCATTATTCACTTAACCTAAGGGACAAGTTTCTAGAAAAACAGCCGGCATTTAAGCTGTCAGTATCAACCATAGCCACAGTGTCAATGTGCCTTCATAGCAGCGTGCCACTGCACAGCCTCGGGAATCAGTAATGTAAAATTGCCCTGGCTTGGCACGACCCACGCATCTCCCTAAATCCAGAGGTCTAGGTGTATTATTAGTCAGTCATCACGTGACATATCACAGAGAAGCAGAACAGCTGCCTCTGTTTTGTTCTTATATATTCTGTTCTTAGAAAACAAAGTGAAACAAGAAAAACACATCTGAGAACGAGCGTGGGCCCCGGAAAGCTGAGTGATTCTTCTTCTGGCCGCTGACACCACTTTTAAAATCATGGGGAGATAATTTTTAACGTAAAACTCTTTCATCACAAAGTATGGGCGGCTGCAGAAAGAGGAAGAAATCTGGAACACGTGACTCCCAGGGGGTCAGCTCTCCCTCTGAAGTCCAGGATGAATTAACCCAGACATTGCACACTACACGCTCACACTTCAAACGCAGATTTGCCTGAGTTCTGAGGACATTAAAAAAAAAAGAAAGAAGGAAGGAAGGAAGGAAGGAAGGAAGGAAGGAAGGAAGGAAGGAAGGAAGGAAGGAAGGAAGGAAAGCAAAGCTCTTACGGATCCTCAGGGAAGGCACTGAGATTTTTCTATGGTAGATTTAGGGTCCGACCTGGGAGCTCAGGGTGCAGCTATGTCAGTGACGTCAATGCCACAGCCCTCTCTTCCTTTGCAGAGCCAAATTCTTCCATCCGGTGCAGGTCAGCTTTCTGTACCCCAACAAACACCTCATGCGATCTATTTACAGGGAGAAGAGTTTTCTTCCCTGCTGCTCCAGACCGTGGGGCCTCCATGGCTGGACCATGTGGTAGGGGAGCCGCTGGCCCGAGCGAGGCAGGAAGAGAGAAGCAGCCACAAGTCCTCCCAGCTGGGTTTCTGCCCCTTGCTGTGTCCCCATTTCCTCCACCCTCGTGTCAACGCTCTCTGGAGGCCGTGCCCGGCCCAACCGGCCCTCCGCCCTGGGTCCACATCTCAGTCTCTTTGTCATAGTCACAACAGGCTCTGCTCGGACTGGAAGCTTTGCTGATGGCTCCCACGTCTAGAGGAGAAACAGACCAGTAGGGGGTCAGTGGAGACTGCACCCCAGAAGCCCAAGACCCTCAGAGCCACATCCACTCACAGCCTCAGACCCGCTCAGGGGAGACCTGGCCTTCCCTATATCCAGAAGCCATTACATCCCGGGTACTGTACAGATTTTCCCTTGAGAGAAAAGATGAAAAGCCCACTCTCCCAAAAGAGAGGGGGAATTTACTGAGGAAGAGTATGGTTATGAAAATGTGTTCTAATGAACCATATGTCACAGATAATTCAGTGATTTTCCTGAAAATTCCTATAAGAAGACCCATTAAAATGAATGCATTAAATAAAATTCCATAGGATTTTTGGTATTTAGTCATAGAAATACACCTTTTTTAAAGGTGGTGGGTCAGAGTCTCCCCCTGTAGTTCAGGCTGGCTTTGAAATCGCAGCAATCCTCCGGCCTCAGCCTCCCGGCTGATCTTCCTTTTACAGAAGGTTTTTTAGGCTTTTTGTTTTACTAGGTGGCTCTGATGAGACTGTGCAGTGAATGTGCTTTTACTTTTATTTATGCTGCTGTTTTGCTTGGTTTCCCCAAGTCATTCACAGAGCCGTGGTGAGGCACCGGTGGGTAGAGGCTGCCTTCTGCTCAATGCACCCGTGTGACGTCAGTCCTGTTAGGGTGCTCACTGAGCGTGGGCAGTTGCAAGCACATCCCTGATCCAAACAAACCTCACACTTCCACTCTTCTTCAAGGAGGTGTCCTTGATTCAAACCTCCCTGGCACTGGAGACACAGTAGGCTGGGCCAGATCAGAGTGTGATGGCTCCTGTGTGTCCATTATCAAAACCCATTGTAACCATTTCACTTGGAGGAAAATTCTCCACAGTGAAATGGTCTTTGCCAAAGAAACACACTAGCAACTGCATAATTCATAATCACACTCTTCAGTCCCTTTATAACTAATTGCTTCTCAGTGGTCCAGCTCAGCTTTGTTGGGAGACATTTTTCAGAATCCATTGTTTTTGCCACCTGCATTTTCATCTTTTCTTGTCATGCATAGTTGTTTACCTGAGTGATAGGTCAAAATTGTTCAGGAATCCATTTCTTAAAGCATCAAATTCCTCCAAGTCACTCTCTGAAAAAAAGAAAAGACATACTTCATCAAAATGATTATAGAAATTGAAGGCAGAAAGGGCTGCTACAAAAGTTCTGTCACTGGGAATGCTTCTCTGAGTGCCAGCTTCATTTGGACCAATAAACTTTAAAAGACACTTTGTTCTGCTGGACTTTCTGGCTAACAGAATGGAATCTCAGCCCCCGAATTGGAGTCTTGCATATAACAGGCTTGCTGGGTGAGCTCGTCCTGAGATTGATTTCCAGAGGCTGCTCAGCAATCCATTTGCAGCTTAATTGAAAAAAGACTTTCCATTCCTTGGGATGGTGTAAGGTGCACAGTGCAAGGCTCGTGTTGTCAGACAAGACTGGGATGTGTTGGGAAGTGCACAGGGGCCGTGTCTAAGCCAAGCAGCCTCACCCGTTCAGAAAGTCCCAACACAGTCTTACTTAATACATCAGAGTTAAGTGTTTACAACCTGTAAAGCTTCAGCAGAATTCTGGAGGATTAATACAGGGTTGTCAGCTTTGTACTTCCCACTACAGACACAGGATACACATCAATACACAGGCTCACCTGAACTGGCTCGCATCCTACTACCACCATTGATCAGAAAATTCAGCTTCTCGCCATTTGGGAAGAGGTGACAATTTCTTGCACAAACAGGACACCTTCATAGACACTTTCACTGCAGAGTCCTTTGTTGTTTTCCCATGATTAAAAGAAAAAGACCCAACAAGCTGAGGTTATCTGAATGGCAAATCATTTGTGGACCACAAATTCTTGAATGGAGACCCTGCTTTTGCTGGAGAAGTCAAACAGCTGAATAATGTATTTTCAACGTGTCAGACATTCAGACTTTTAGGTACTCACCTCTCCCATGAACAATTGCTAAGTTCCTAGTATGTGTCCAATTTTTACCCATAAGCCAAGAAACAACATGCGTCTAAATAAGCAGGACACGAAACACAGGCATATGTCAGGAACACACCCGTTCTATGCATTCTCTGTGTCCTTGTGCGACAGAAACACCAATGTAAAATAAAATAGATACACTGACCTTCATGAAGCTCACATTTTCTGTTGAACTGGAATCCTGTGGCTGGAATGCAATCCAGAAGCGAATAGCAAGAGAGACGTGTGCACAGAACTGAGAGTGTGTAGCTCACCACTGCTTTGGATGAGAAATCTACTAGGGTTCGGAACCTGACCTATGTAGGACAAAGAAAGCTGTGAGTCTGAGCTGGCATCCAAGAGGTGAGACAGCGATTATGCCATCGAAATTGATAAGCAGTTACAAGGAATGCTGCTCTGAAGCACAACTTCAGAATCTTACTGGGTGAACCCCGATACAAAGGAGCAGGGGGAGAGAGAGACAGAGACAGAGACAGAGAGAGGAAGATAGGGAGATCGAGAGACAGAGAGGGAGACAGACAGAAAGGGAGAGATTTTGCCTTTCGTATCTATGTGTGTCTTGTAGAACATGTATTGTCTTGGTTATCAACAGATACTAATTCTGGCTCAGGTGTTTTGTGTGTAAATTCACCCTGTCTCAATTTATTGTGCCTGTAGAACACTGTCTACACTTTCATCTGTCTGGCTGACACACCTGCTAGTATAAATGTGTGATGCCAGTGTTCACCAGACACACACACACGGCGTCGATTTGTGCAGCGTTCAGACAAGGGTGGCAGGTGGATCTCAGCTGGTGTGAAGGCCCCGCTCGGGATGATGATGGCTATACAGCATCTACTGGGCCGTCAGCTCGGGAGCCAAGGCAGTGCCCACTCAGCCCCATGCTCCTCCCAGCACAGATGCTACTTGCAGCCCCAGCAGAAGTCGAGGGACCATCTCTGGGAAGACGCAGTATAAATCCTTCCTGATACGTTGCATTTGCTCTGCTTTTCCCTGTTTGTGCAGCTGTGGGGTGGAGGTGTCTTTTCTAGTGAATGATGCGATGAAATCTGTCTTCTATTCAGACTAGTTTTCAGTGGTTCTTTGACACCTAACGAGGGAGAATTAACACTGTGGCTAGGGCGACCCAGAGAAACGCTCTCCTATGGTGAGCGACCGGGCTTCCTCTTACGGAGGCTGCCAGTAGTGACTTCCAGTGTGGACATGTCCAGTGCAGGTTGGCGCCCTGCAGACGGCCTTGTCAGCTCTGGGCTCCCCACCCAGCTTCTCGTGTGTGCCCGTTTCAACCAACGAAGCAGAAGACCTAGGCCGGAGTCACCCTGTATCTCTCCCTCCAGCTCCACACTGATAGGTAGATTGACGACAGCAGAATCAGTCTACGCTGAACTTTTCATCAAGTGCTTTGCTAATAGTTGAATCCACATTCAAGCTCCCTAAGGTAGGTACTGTTTCCATCTTGATGGTACAGAGACAAATGCAAGACGTATCAGGTATTATTTTCCTAAATTTGTGCAGCCAGTAATGAGAAGCACCGTGACCTGAACCTTATGAGTTGGCACACAGGTCACTAGGTTGGCATCCTAGCCCTGGGCTGAGGATTTGCACAGGATAGATAATGAGGTACCCAGTTATATTTTAAAGTTCCTAATATACCTGATGGTATTAATTTACACTGTATTCCTTGATGGCTGCAATTCAACTCTTGCAGAAGGCTGTTATTTTTGGTATAACTACACAGTGTCTCATTTACTTGGGATCGGATTTGTAGCAGAAACTGAAGTCAGGGGGAACCGGGGAACTTTAGCTGCGGGATGCTGTGGCTGTGCGCACGAGGCAGTCGGACAGCCTTTGACTTGATCAGTAAGTGAGCTTCGGCTTAAATACATAACTGGTAAAGCTCATCAAGCTCTCACGGAGGCCAAGGGTGATGTCAGGATCCTGGCCTCGGAACGCATCACGGGCCCCACGCACCCCCGGGTGGGGGCCCCAGCTGCTGGGATGTGCTGAGGGGCCTGCTGGGCGTCTTCCCCGCCACACGGTGCTGCCTCCTTGGCTTCCCAGAGACCCAATGAACCTGCAGGAATTTGAAGCCTGGGTTTCTTGCTATTTGTCTACTTCCAGAAAACTGTGATCAAAAGCCCAAAACAGAAGCTAAAAGATAGCTTAGTGGTATCAACATCTGCTGGATAATGCTTAAATTCCCTGAAATCCTGCTTTTACTTCCACACAGGATACAATCAATCTTCCCTTCACTGGGAAAAAATGCAGTAAGCTATAACTTTCTCACTGTGAGTTTGTGGAGTCTGAACTTTTAAAAACTAAATTGTATTTTGTTTTTACACAGAAACAGCTAGTAACTTTTGAAGTGATTTGTTGCGTTATCTTCAGGCAGCTGGGGTAGAGGATGAAAACTCCCTGGGGTCCTTTTTCGACTGCCGTGTTGCACACACATTTTAGCTTGAGAAGCAGCAGCTTCGTAAACTTTTACAGCGTTTTTTTTTAAAGTGGATGATGAAGGGAACACAATAAAAGACTGAAAAGTGAAATAAATTTTTTTAACGTAGGTACCAAGAAAGCCATGTCTAAAACTGTAAATGACGATGACAAAAACTGTCCTTTACATGTATGCTTCTGTAACTGAGTTTTAAAAACTAGGTTTTAAGCAGATGGGCTTTTCTCATTCTGAAATAAATCAGAGGAAACTAAAATTATTAGCATGATGAGTCACCATTACATGTAAAATGTGCTAATATTTTATCAGGAAAAGAAATCCTAACTTGTATGCTATGTGACTTCATTAGAGGTTGTTTGTATGCCTTTATTTAGACCGGATAAATGTTTAAAAGATTACATTGACAGGGAAATGGAGCCTTATTATTTTCTATTACAAATCTCCTACTTAGGGTTTTACTACGGCAGATATGATTATAGAAATATGGATTTAGGAGTTTAAGTTCCAAAGAGACCAAACGCCGTGTCCCTCAGGCACACACTGAAGTTGACACCACAGGAGTCTCATTACAGGACAACCAGGCTGGGCCTAGAACACGCAGCCCGAGTCCTCTGCGCTACGGCGGCCGCGAGCGAGCTCGGCTCAGAGCGGCCCCGGCCGGAAGAGTCACCGGAGCGGGTGTTTCCTGTGCCAAGCCCAGCGCGCCTGCGCCCTGGGCCCCACGCACACACCGCCGGACGCCGACAGGGGGCGTGGGAGACGGTGCGGGCGCCACAGGCCGCGGAGCCTCAGCGGAGGCGTCTCTGACCGGACAGAGCCAAGCGCTTCGGGAACCGCGACAGCCGCGAGCGCGCGCGTTCGGCGCGGCCCTGCCCGGGGGAAGCCGCGGAGCCCGCGGCGCTGCGGCCCAGGAGCCCCTGCTCACGCCGCCGGCCCACGCTGCGACCCCCGAGGGTCCTCGCGCTCCGGCAGGAAGGCCTCGCCGGGAGCCGCCCCGAGCCCTCCGGCCCGGACTCGACCGGCGTCCTGCGGCCTCGGCTCTGGGCGCGACTTCCTTTTGCACTGATCTTGACGGAACCGGCCGCCTGTTGTTCAGAATATGCAACCGGCGCCGCCGGTGATGGCGCTTTTCACGGAAACGCTGGTGGATCCGCATCCACTTCCCCTTCTCCTGGTTGTGGCTGAAGGAGCAAAACATCCAGACTCTCAGACGCGGGGGCCCTTTCCGGACAGTCAGACGTTGACGCGGCCCCGGCTCAGCGCCGCCTCCCTCTGCCTGCAGGTTGCAGTTTCTAAGGCCGCGAGGGTTCAGCCGGCAGGAGGAGGGCGCGTCTGCGGGGGCACCGCCTCCCGCACCGCCGGCGCGGGCTTGGTGGGCGATCGTCCCCGGGGGTCCAGCCCTTGAAACCATAGAATTCGGAGCGATCACACTTCAGTGAGAAGCAGCTACTTTCCAGGGCTTGACCGAGACCTCGCACTCCAGGACAGGACACGGTGCTGCCTCAGCTGCTTCCCAAGACGGGAGGAAGGACCCAGAGAAGCGCGTTCTGATGCAGAGGCTCTTCTGTGCTCTCGCTGTGGGCCTCACCTACAGAGGTACAACCACAGGATTTGCGTATCATGAAATACACCCTGCCGTATATTTTAAATCATCTCTAGATGATTTATAACATCTAAATGCTTTGTGAATGCTATGAGAATAGTTGAGATAATGTATTTTTAGGGGTCAATGACAGAAGTTAATGCATGTTCAGTACAGAAGTGAGTATTTGCTAAGTATGCTCACCTGTGCTAGCTGCGTCATGTGCTACAGAACCAGCGGATACGGAGACCTAGCAGGAGTCAACTCTCCGCAGCTCCAAACCCTTCAGGAGTCTTGTCCATTGTCCACTGAGCACTGGAGAGACCCGGAAGGAGACTCAGGGAGGTGCTGGAGCGTTCCCGGGTGCTCTGCTCGCAGTCTTCTCCAGTCCACACCTCAGGGGTTTCTGCACATGCGTAGCTATTACAGGAGAAAGGAGTCTTAGTGTGCATTGATATTAAGGCCAATGTGGTGCTGTGACCCCATCTGATAAATTCGGGAAAAGTTGTTGAATTCTGAGGTCCACATGCTTACATGTTGGTATAATGAAGACATTCCATCTCCATACAAAACATGCCGAGAATCTGAAGTCTTGCATTTATTTTAGCAATAAAGTGCCTTCTGATAAATGTTCTCATTATATATGTCAAAAGTATGCCAATAAAACTAAGTTAAAAATTTTAAAAAGGAAATCAGAGTAGTTAAATGTAAAATTCCATCAAAAAGTATGCGTGGTGAAATTTTTACAAATGAGGTTGACAGGCAAAGAAGGAAAACATTAAACCTATTAAAGTGAGAAAAAAATCAGCATTGCTTTATTTCAATGTCACTAATCACAAATATCCATAAAATAAGGAACAAATCTGGACAGTATTTCTTAGTTTAAAATGAAAGAAATAAGTAGAATTAGACCCCTGAAATTATAGAATGAGGATTTTGCTGAATTCTTACAACACCAGTGAAATTACTGCAAATAGGAACAAAATCATCCTGAACTTTTGATTGTAATTCAATCAAAAGCACAGAACCAGCTAGAAATCGTTCTCTGAACAGAAACTGCTAAGCGGGGCCAGGACGGTGGGGTCTGTGCCCTTCGACGACGGGTGGCTTCAAGTTTCCCTCCAGCCCCAGAAACGCTGAATGGCCCAGGCTCGCGCTGGGGAACAGGCCAGGAGCAGCAGGCTTCCCGCGCTGGGCTCCGCGCCAGCACCACAAACAGCGCGAGAGGGAGGGGAGACCTCCCGAGGGCCTGCTAATCCCGCCAGCCAGAGCGCTGCAGTTCGGTCTACAGAGTCTCCCCAAAGGCGACGGGTTCACGGTGAGGCTTTAAAAAGGCGCTGCGCTCCTCCGCAGACTCAGGCACCAGGACGTGAGACCGGGGCTGCCCTTCCGAGGCGGGGCCGGAAGGGGCGGGCACCGGGGCTCCTCCCGGAAGCGTGGCGCGGCCTCCTGGCTCCTCCCGGCCTCCCGCCTTCCTGGCTCCCCTGCTCTTCCGCCGGATGCTCCCGCCAGCACTTCCTGCCTAGGAGCAGCGAACCGCAGGCCGAGCCCTGTAAATCTCATGCAAGCAACGTGCAGAGGCTCATGGCTACTAGGCCACGAGTAAAAACGTGGCACGTATGTCCACTTATGAGGCATGACCAGCAGAAAAATGAAATTGAGAAGACAGTTTCTTTCTTGATCACATCCCTGGTGAAAATACTCATGAAATTTTTTTGAAATGACTTGTATGCTAAAGAAATTTAAAAATCTAAAAATTAAAGACAACAAATAGATGTCCCATCATCTTTTATTAAGAAGTCCAATGTTAGTGCAAGATCCTCAGTTCTATCCCTAATACCAGGAAAAAATTAAAATGACAATTTAGAATAAGTTCAATATTGATGGCATAATGTTCCTCTGTAAGTGAATCTCAGGTTCAACAGGCCTTTGAAAATAGAATATTTCATTGGGGTGGAGAGTGTTCTATCAAATTCCAGTAAAGCTTTTTTGAGCAGAAACTTTTGGGCAAGTCCTGAAACATATTTGATAATTCAAAAGACATAGAGAAACCTTTTTTTTTCTTTTTTTCTTTTTTTTTTTTTCTTTTTTTGAGTTAGGGTCTTACTTTGTAGTCCAGGCTGGCCCTGAGCTCTCTCTGTAGCCCAGGCAAGCCTCGAACTCACAGCAATCCTCCTGCCTCTGCCTCCCGAGTGCTGGGATGACAGGTGTGAGCCACCATGCCCAGCACTGTGGTATGTGGTATTGATGGCTGGTGGGCGTGAGTCTCCACGCCCAGCATTGTATGTGGTCACCAGGATCGAACTCATGGCCTTGTGCTTGCGAGGCAGGCACTGGAACCACTGAGCTAAATCTCCAGCCTGCTCGTGTGGGTTTTTGCTGCTCTCCTCTGTGTGTGCTGTTGTTGTGTGTGAAATATGCTGTGTTCCTGCAGTTGTTTTCCCTGTGAGCTCATAGTACATTCCCTGCAAGGAGAAGTGTCTTGACAGTTTGGACTGGCACTCGTTTGAGGCGGTTCTCCTCATAGACAGAGTTGAGGACCCTGTAACTTTCTCTTCATTATTCTAAAGCTCCTCCATCTTTTAAATATAAATGTTGGTAAACATCCGTCATTGATAAAAATAAAAAAGCTACTCTTTTATGTAATACTATTTTTTAACCTTTGCTTATAGACTTAACAGCTCTGCTGTTTATAGTCTGATTCTATATAGTGCTGTTTCTATAGTGCTGTTTCTAACCTTTCAAGAGCCTAGGTATCTCTAGACAGGACCCTTTCCCTGAGCCATGGGCTCTTTTAACCTCATGCAGATGCCCCCAGGGTCAGAAAACTCACTCAGTAAAGCTATGTCCTTAACACAAGGCTCTTTTACCTGGAAAGGAATCAAATTCAGACAGAAACTGTCAGCACTCTCTGGGAAAAAGTTCAAGTTAGTCCAAAGCAACATGGAATTTCTGACCCATTGGTTGCTGTTACAAATAACTGGAAATCTCAGGGCTTGAAAAGTATAAAAAAATATTTCCACTGTGCAAAGTCCAAGCCGGGTTGAGTCGGCGGGTGGCTTCACCCATAGCCTGTCAGTGATGCAGCCGCCATCAACCTGTGCTCAGTTTCTTTGAAAATCTTGGTGCCCAGCGGGGCATGGGGGTGCACACCTGTGATGTCAGGATGCTCGCTGGGAGGCTGAGGCAGGAGGAGCCGACTTTATACCTCAGCTTGTGGAGCTCAACAACTTGATGAAACCCAGTATGAGAATTAAAACAGAGGCTGGGGACAAGCTCAGTACAAAGGCCCTGGGTTTAAATCTCAGCAGTGCTCTTTCTCTGGTAACCTTTGATGGTGGGGTGGGGTGGGGTGGGGAGAGAAAAGACAGATATTTAAATATTTTATATCCAAAAGATACAAACAAATTATTGTTTTATGTTTTATTTTTCTGACTCAGTATCCTGAAAGCATTTGTTGTAAAAACTTTGAGAACTGACAATAGATAGATTTCGTTTTTCAGTTCTACTCCCAATGTAATAAATATTATTATTATTATTTTTGAACAAAACTATCTTTGTGGTTGTTATATTGATCAGATTTAGAAAGGGTTCCAAGATGTGATTTCAAAACAAATCGTAAAGCACTCAAAAGCAGCTCTGATGGAAGGAAGAACTCAAATTGAACATAAATCAAAACAAGCTATTTTTTCATGTGGTCTGAAAATTTCAAAATGATCCATGTATCCTATGATATAGCAGGAAAGATGGAGATGAGTTGCAAGACCAGAGGTGGAGAAAACAGATTTTCATCTTGGGTCTCTCTCTCTCTCTCTCTCTCTCTCTCTCTCTCTCTCTCTCTCTCTCTCTCTCTCTCTCTCTCTCTCTCCCCCCACAAACACAAGGTAATAAAAATATGAGGATTCTACAGAATCAACCTGAGAAAAAGAAAGCCTTTGTGTCTTTGTGTCACCGTTTTGAGGCAAACTTCACGTGCTCAGCACTGACACGCAAAGGAAGTCATCATGTGATTCCTGCACAACACGCAGCACGGCTCACATCCGGCCGGTGCGGGAGCCCAGACGGACCGGCCTCCGGGTGCGGCACTCACTGCCGCCTTGTCCCGGCTCGGGGTGCGGGGCTGGCGTCCCCCAGAGCAGCACGGAGGCCTGTTCCAGCGCCCACGTGAAACATGTGTCTCAGGTCAGCGGATCACAGCATCCTCTCTGTACCTGGGCTGGGCTCTCACCAGCTCGCATCAGTCCCGAAGCTTCATTCCTCTTCGGAGCTATTGATTTCCTATGGGTGAAGATGCAGACAGCCTAGGAGTCCACTGCAGTGGACTGTCCAAAGTCCAAGTTCCCATTTGGCCTTAGAAGATACACTAACCCCTTATAAATAGCTGGAATTTTTGTTTGTTTCACACAGCTTATATTATTTATGGAATTTAAAATTAATAATTGGTAGCATAAAAGCAGTAAATGCATACAGATCTATGCTTTGCTATTTGTTAAGAAGAAAAAAAGGATGTGACAACACTGTGATGATGATTGTGACAGCACGAAAGATTATTTTGGGCCTGACTCCAGACCAGACAGTAGGCTTTGTATTTTACGTATTGGTTCAGTTCTATTGTCCAACAAAAGTCCTGTGAATTCCACGCTGTTTCTACTCCCTGGTGTAATGAGGTACTGAGGTCAGGCTAATTTCCCAAGGTCATTTGTTTGCAGTAGATGAACAGAGAAACATAGATATAAGCATGGGGACATATAGACATGCCCGCTGCGTGTGTTTCTACATACCACTACCACTGTCCCAGTCTCTTCCCTCAAGGCTGAGAACAGTGCCCCAGAGCCACAGCTGGAAAGAGGAGAGTCTTAAAGGGGCTCATGGCTTCAGCATCTCAATCCTGGTTCACCGGCTCCAATACAGAAGCGGTGAGTGGAAGGGCCTAGCGGAGGGAGGCTGCTCTCTTCATGGCTGCAGGTCTGTCAGAAATATGTGTCTGTGTGCGTGCGTGTGTGTGTGTGTGTGTAAGTAAGTGTGTGTGTACGTGTCGGGTAATGGGGAGGGAACCCAGACCTTTTGTACTGAGCTACATCCCCAGCTCTTTATATTATTTTTTTTCTTTTATTTCCAGACAGGTTCTTGCTAAACTGCTCAGTTGGCAGCCGGGATCCAACTTGTACGGACCTAGGCTCGGCCCCAGGCTGCTAGGATCACAACACCCGGTCCTCCATGTCTGACCTTCATGCCTCGCAGCCTGCGGTGATCTGTCCCGGCGAACCCAGCTGGTGAGACATGACCCAGGGGCGGCAGAGCCACGTCTCCCCGCACGGAAGCACAAGCAGCCCAGGAGCGCCACTGGCCCTTTGTGACGTGCAGTATGAAACGCTGACTCTTTCTCTGAAAAATTCTCTTCCCCCGTGGCCTGTGAGTTTCGAACACCATGATTCGCGGCTTTGCTTTGCCCCATCAGATGGGTTAACGTCCTTTAAAGACGAATAAGTGACTGGGTCGCCCCCAGGAGCCCAAACCCGCCAGCTTTCTGAGCTCCCGGCAGGGATGGTCCTGAGAGAGAGGCGTGGGCCCCACCCCGAGCTGTGCCCGGCCGCCCGTGCCTGCCTCGCCTTGCCCCGCGTCAGGGAAGTCCCTCTTGACGGTGGACAGGGGCAGGGAGCCTGGTCTTTCCCAGCTCCCATCGCTTCTCCGTCT
>PVIC010046542.1:0-14175 GCA_004025085.1 Thryonomys swinderianus
TTGCCCAGAATTGTTCTTGTTATTCTGGCTCTCTTCTGGTTCCTTAAGAACTTTAGGATTGCTTTTCCTAGTTGTGTGAGGAATCCTGTTGGTATTGTGTTTGGGACTGCATTAAATGTGTTCAACAGGCTTTGGAAGAATCATTGTTTTTACTATATTGGTTCTGCCTATTGAGGATCAGTAGACATCATTGCGTTTTGTGATGTCCTCTTCAAACTCTTTTTTCTGAGGGCTGTAGTTTTCACTGTAGAGGTCTTTCACTTCCTTAGTTAGTTTCATTCCTAAGTATTTCATTTTTCTTGATGCTATTATGAAAGATATTTTTTCATAATTTCTCTCTCCATGAGTTTGTTGTTGGTATACAGGGATGCTATTGATTTTTGAGTGTTCTTCTTTGTTTCTGGGTTCTTTTTGATTGGTATATTGTTTTCCATCCTTTGATTTTTAATGAGTTTATTTTTGAATTTGTTTATTGTATACTGAATATTGTTTTGTTTTGTTTCTTGATTCATTCTGCCTACCTGTGTCTTTTGAAAGAGGAATTGAGACAGTGAGTTATTATTAAAAGGTACTGACTTATTCCTGACATTGCATTATTTCCCTATTGCCTTATTTTTTTCCTTTTGCTCAACTACTCATCCCACCAAATGTATTCGTTCTTTTTGACTTATTGGTATTGTTGTCGTCTTTGTTTTTTTGTACGGTTATCCTTTGAGAAGTCTTTGTAATGCTGATTTGGTGATCAGACCCCAAATCTATGCTGGATGTAGTTAGCAGCAGGCAGTGTGATTAGGGTATGCGTGTCAATGCCTTAACTTTCAAATCCAGAGCATTTCAGACTGAGCCTGACCTCTGGCTGTGAGAGTGGGGCCAGCATCCTTCAGTTTAAACTCTTCTTTTGGAGTCCCTTGCCGCTATGTTCTTGGCTCCCTAAGCACGGCTATCTCCAATGACTGTCTCACTCAATTGCTGTGAGAACATAACACCGAGGACCTTAAAAGTGAAGCTGTCTCTTGGCTGTTCTGAGTTGAGTTGAGGTAGGTTTAGATTTTCCATGTGGCTGAAAAATAAGGAACAAAAGAAAGAAAGAAATAGAACAAACAGATTTCTACATGGTTTCAGTCCTAAGTTATTGTATTTTTTAAAAGTGTGGCTCATTACTAAAGTATGCAGTGAAATTCTTTAATATATTTGTATTTGGAGAGATGGATTTCTTGGATCTGAGTAGCTGGGATGTGTTCTTCACTTTATATCAACAAGCTATTTTATGAACAAGTGAGCCAGATCTAAGTTCAGTTTAGGACAGATGGTGACAACGGGAAGGAAATACCCAAACAGAATAAGAATGACAGCCGAAGTAAGTTACATATGTTACTGTGCCTCAGCGATCCCAAGAGGGTAAAGAGGTTGTCAACAGCCCTGAGCCACAGTTGTCCTGATCTAACCAATAGGAATGAGTCAACTCTCCTTTGCACTTTTTAGAGTATGAGAATCGTCATTGAATACTTAACATTTTTTGAGATACACTCCTTTTCATCGTTTATTTCATTTTTTAAAAATTAACACATGGTATCTGTACATATTTAGGGGCTACAATATAGTAATTCAATATATGTCTACAATGTACAGTGATCAAATCAGTAATTAGTATTTTCATCTCTTCAAATGTGTCATTTTTTATGTGTTGGGCAATTTTCAACTTTCTTCTAATTATTTTGATATATAATAAACTGTTGTAGACTAGTCACACTACTGTGCTATAGAACATAGAATTATTTTCTCCTGGCTACTGAATTTTAGTATCCATTATGAAAATTCTTTCCCTCTCTTCCCCCTCCTTCCCGGCCTTTAGTGACCATCATTCTACACACTTCTTTGATGAGACAAGCTCTTCAGCTTCCATAGGTGAGTGAGAACATGCAGGCTTTATCTTTTGGTGCCTGCCTGGCACGTTTACTTGATACAGTGCTCTCCAATTCCATCCGTTGTCACAGTTGACTAGATTTCCTTCTTTTTGATGGCTGAATGATATGACTGTTAGCAAAATCTTAAAGAACCAGATAATTATCCAATCATTACAAACGTCTGTCTGAAGTTACATTAGTAAGAGATTTAGATTTGAAAAATGAATTTCTTCTTTTTACCCATTCTGACCCAATGGTAGAAGCAGATGCTAAGTTTCCTAGCATCAGGGACCCCATCTCTTTCGTTGTATCACGCTTTCTAAATTCATTTTCTTGAATGAAGGATGTTTGATCAGTCATGAATATACAGGGGAGTTAACTAAGTTTTCTATGCACTTGTTCATTTCATAAAGATTTGTTAAGTTTTTAGTATATGCCAAACATAATTTTTAGTCCCAAGTATATGAGCCAGGCTGGGGGGGGGTGTTTAAAGCCATCAACAAATAATAACAATCCACTGGAATAAATGTCATCACAGCAAAGTTGCTCCAACTGTTGTGAGACCTTAGAGGAAAAATGACTTACCCATTGGAGTTTTATAATGGCACCAAGAAGTCTCAGCCTTGAGTGAAGAGGCTTTTGCCAGTCACGTAAGCTGGAGAAGGACATTCCAGCTGCTTCCAGCAGCAAGTTGGGACCAAGAAGCGTTCCAGGCTAAAGTTGGGGGGTGTGTGGCCTCCATGCAGGTCATGGGCTGTAGTGTGAGACACACAGGCCTATCGGAGAAGGTTGGAGGGGTTTTGTTACAGATCTGCAGAGTCAGAAAACTAGCTGGGCATGTAAAGGTCAAAATATCTAACATCATATCTGGGCAAAAATACAGCTCTATAAAATCATTTTTTCTTTGTATGTTTTAAATAACCCTACTGTTTCAGTAATGGAAAACTAAAAACTTTATGGGGGCCAAAATTATCATCACTGATTTCTTAGCGTGCTTAAACTTGTGTTCTACCTCTGGATACGCTGTGAAGAATTGTGAGCACTGTGAGGAACAACAAAAACTTTAAAAGTTGGGGCCAGAACTGAGGTGCTCAGAGAACTGTGGTTTAGAAGGATGGCTCTGCAGGCTGCCTGCCAGGTCAGTGCAGAGAAGTGTAAGTAGAGGAAGCCACACGTAGGTAGACAGGAAAGGCCAGCGGTTTGCAGGGAAGATGGAGACGATGAGTATGATCGCTGCGCTCTTTGTCTGCAGGGCTCTGGAATGCTGGGCGAGAAGGGTGGGCGTGTGATGAGACAGGCCTGTGCCTGGGCTAATGGAAGTTTGGTGGCACTGGGTGCTCTGTGAAATTCAGGAGGAAGGATGACTGGTATATTGAGTTTGGGAGCCCAAGAATATCCAGGTGATATAGATGGTGGTAAGAAATTGGTTAGAAATGTGGATCTGGAGTTCCGAAGAGAAGCCAGGGTGGGAGTGAACTGTGGACTCCCGCCTGGCCGTGCACGTCGGTGGTCATGTGGTAGAGGTTGGAGGAGCCACAGCCGGATGCGCTCAGGAACGTTAAAGGGGGTGGTTTGCAAAGAGGAGCGAGATCGAAGCGTGAGGACTGAGAAGGCTGCCCTGACAGTGAGGGTGTAGAAGGCGGCACCATAGTGAGATTTTTTTTCTTTTCTTTTTGGTTCGAATGCACCAGAAGCTGTCACATCAGACTTGAGGGGGAGCCAACAGATGAGGAAGTGGAGGCAGGAGAAATGCTCGAAGATTTTTCTAAGGAAAAAACCTTTAAAAGATGCAACTACAGTAACAGGTGTCTGACAGCTTCCGGGTCTTTATGCCGAGCTCCACACCTGTTGCATCACGGTGGGGCCTGGTGTCCCTCGGAGGTTAACGAGGCTTCGCTTGTGATGAGACACGTGCTCCCGGGGAGGAACAACTCTGAACAGTCTTTTGTTTGCTTTTGGATCATACTGAGTCGCCACCTTTTTTTTGATAACTGGTTTGGAAAGGAAGATCCTGGGTCTTTGGAAGGTAGAGGTCTGTGAACTGGGAAAAGAGCAGAAGGCTCAGGTACAGCGAATGCAAAGACAAGTACAACTCTGCCGTGCGGAGAAGACAAAGCCGCTGATTTTAAAAACTTGTGCACAGCTGTCACCAGCTTTGATGATCAGTTCTCGTCTCTGTCCTGCCACGAGCACGGCTGGAACCGCAGCATCTAACAGGGATGCTCGTGGGCCGCGTGGTTCCCGATTTCAGAGAAGAAGGGAGGGAAGAGGAAAGGAAGGGAGAGAGGCAGCAAGGGAAGAAGGGAGGAAGCGAAAGCCAACTGTGTTTAAACTTTAGTCTTTAGTACTCTTGTTCTTTTTGATATCTTTATTTTCTATTGGTGACCTAGAAACTCTCAGTGACCTAAAAGCAGCCAGCCTATTGTATTGTAGTAAGACTTCTGCCTTCTCCTTTGTTGACTTTTCTGTCAAGAATCTGTGCCAAACACCAGGTGTGGTGCTGCATGCCTGTTACCTCACTAGGGAGGCTGAGGCAGGAGGGTTGCTGGAAGTTCAAGGCCAGCTTGGGCTACATAGGAGACCCTGTGGGGGAGGGGCTAAATAAACAAACACTACAGCAGTCTGATGACATAAGTATGTCATTCCCTCTTATTTAATTGCATGTAGTTAAGTCACCTGCTGAAGGTGGCATGCCCATACTACATGTTTTTGAGTTACGCCTCTGTATCTATCAATAGGTATAAACATCTGAGTGTGTGCTTGTTTGTAGCTGTTGAAATAAAAGTGGAAATTCTACCAGCCCTTCCCTTATTACCTTTCTTAGGTGGACAAGGGATCTTACTACTGTGGACAGATTAATAGGTACTCTGTCATTATGTTGACAGCCTTACGTAATTATTCTCAACACATGGACACCTTAGCGTCTTCTCAGGGCCTTTCCTTCCAGCCATGCCGGTGCTGCTGGGAGCTCCCGGGAGTGTGGTGTGGAGAGAGCTGGGCTGAAGGCCTCCACTCTGGCCGTCCCGAGAGCCTGGGGTCTTTCCCGTGGACAGCGCAAGATCGGCATGGGGCGGGCGAGCCTGCGCTTGGCCGTTTGGGACAGCGGGGGAGAGAGGAAGCGCCCTCTCCTGGCTACGCCTGGCGGCTGCTGGCTCACATGCGGCCCAAGGGTGAAATGAGGGACTTTCTCCGCTAGAGACCCGCAGGTAGGTTTTTGGGATGCGGCCCATCAAAGTGTGTAGTTACTAGTGTTACCACCACCTGTAGGGACGGGGTCAGATGTCAGCGGCGAGGGGGAAGCGGGCCACCCTTCGCTCCTTTGTTCTCCCTTTGCGTTTCAGCGTGCTGAGGAAGAAGGTCATGTTCCCCTGCGAACGTCCAGTTACTGTTCTCTCTGTTTGGTCAAGTTTTGAGTCTGGAGAGAGGTGCTTACTTTCCTATAATCACAAAATTCACTCAGGCACAGCGCAGTGTTCGAAGTTGTTTTTCAAGCGTTTGATATACTCTCTTAAACGACTTTCTATTTTATTAGAAAAAAACCCCTTTGTGAATCTAAAGATAAAAGGATATGTTCATCTTTTAAATTTTATATCCCACTGACCCCTCCTGCATTTTCCTGAGCATTTTTTAGAAAATCAAGAAACTATTGTTTACAGTCTTCGTTGTTCCTACAAGAATGTTGTTTCAATTTCTGTTCAAGATGAGGCTGGGTGCACCAGGCAAGCCCTGTCCTTGTCAGTGTGGCCAGTGGTCCTGGGTGGAAATAAGAACATGGGCTGGCTGCTGCTTCCGGGGTGGGCGCAGTTCTGGGGTTCCAGTGTGTCCCTTTCTGCCAATGCAAATGTTGAAATCCTCTTCTCTAAAGTACTGTCACTAGAGGAGATGAGGTCCTGAGGGCAGAGCCTACGTGACCAGCATTAGTGTCCTTCCAGTAAGAGAGAAACACAGCCTGGAGCTTCATCTGTGAACTAGGAAGTAGATCCTCCCCGAACCAGGAAGTAGATCCTCCCCTGACAATGAATCCACTCTGATTTGGGACCTCTGGTCCTTAAGAACGCTGAGAGTGAGACACCCAGTTATAGCAGCCAGAATGACTAAGGTTTGATGCATTTATGCTGCCGCAGGCCTTTGGCTTCTTTACCTAGTGCCTCTTACCCTCTTCCCTCCTTTGAGTCTAAAGTTGTACTCTCATCCCAGAGCTGTGCTTCTTGCCTCTGCTTTCACGGTACAATCACCTGGGTAGCTTCTAGAAGGAGTGCAAGTGTTAGGTGCCAGCCTGGAAGAGCCTGGCAGTGCAATCTGTCAGGCCTGGGCACAGCTTCCTAGGTACCCCATTGTGGTCAGGGTTGACAATCCCTGCGGTTTACTGATGTTTCTGAGGGTGGCTAGAGTGGTCCTGGATTAGAAACACTGGATGCAGTTTTAAAATGCAGATTCCTACTGGCCAGAGTGGTGTTTATCTATAATCCCAAAACTCTAGGATGCTCAGGCAGGAAAATCACAAGTTCAAGCCCAGCTGGAGCAATTTAGCAAGAGCCTCTCTTAAAATAAAACGTAAAAAGGGCTGAGGATGTTACTCAGTGCAAAGACACTAGGTTCAATTCTATTACTTAAAGAAATAATGCAAATTTCTGAAATTTCTAATGTACCAAAGTGCCTCGACCTTGAACCTGAAACTAGAAAGAAAATCAGACCCTAACATACAGAGCAAGTAATCTTTATCTGAAACGCTTGAGACCAGAAGTGTTAAGTGTTTCTGATAGGGGGAAGGATATTTCCATATATATATATATATATATGTATATATATATATATATATATATGTATGTATATATATATATGTATGTATGTATGTATACACACACACACACAAAATGAGATATCTTTGTGATAGAATTCAACTCTAAACACACAGTTTAACCAATCCCATAGCCTGTAGGTAATTTTATACAGAATGTTTAGTGCACCTGTGTTTTGACTGCCTCTTGTCAGGAGTGACACTTTCCAGTCACGTCATCAGGTTGTCTGTCAGAAAGTTTCAGATTTTTGGTGCCTTTCAGATTTATAATCTTTTGGCCTAGGGATATTCAGTCTGTGCTAAACATGACTTTTGAGTTATTCCAAGCTGTAATTCGCCAATATTCAAATCTTGATATTAATGTCCATAAGTATTAAATAATTAAAGATGAAAAAGCCTTAAAAGCCCTAGATTTCTAAATGATCTATAACTCGTTGCTCTAGAATTAGGGGATGAGTGGCCATAACTAATCCTTAAAAATTACCAGAAATCCATTTATGGTTATAAAATCAATAGCTAAGATTTATTAGGCTTTTCACTGTCAGGTACTGTGAGTTTTGCATTTTCAGTTCATTAGTATCCTTTTTACAAGGGCACAGACAGGCTCAGAGACATGAAGTAATTATAGTAAATGGTACAGCATGAATCAGACCCCTGATATCCATGGAAAAGTAAAGCCAGCTCTGAACCATTACTTAGTTTCTGTCAGATGCTAGACACATTTCCCTATTTCCTCTGTATGGTGTCTTCATAGGAAACAAAGAGGAAGAAAGGCGGCTCTGCAGCTGCTAACTTGCTTCACACCATCTTCTGTCACCTCCTTTTCCTGTAGTATAGGAAACTCCGAGAGGTCCGTGTTAGCTCACTGCCGAAGCAGAGTTACCTACGCTGTGGGCCCACAGCAGCCCCAGCACTCAGACAGGTGTGAGCCCAGCCTTGATCATTTAGTGATTTGGCATAACCTCATCTCAGAATTAAAAAACAAAAATGGGCTGAGGATGTAGCTTAGTGGGAAGGCCTGGATTCAATCCCTAGAACCACCATCAGTTTTGTTTTTATTGCTCAGATTCTTCTAGTCGTTCCTGCAGCTCAGGAGAAATTTCACTGCAGTGCTTGTTGGAGAACAATAATACCAATGAAATGAGCAACACATGGCTGGTTTATTACCCTTGCACACACCTGTTTCTGGGTCAAAAGCCTGGGTGTGAGTGGGGTCAGGGGTGAGGACACGAGTAAGGAGGAGGCCCCCGGCCTCAAGGGCTTCACATTTATGAAAAGTCTTGATGTTGATTTCTAAAAATCCATTTTGGCTATAGACAGTCGAAATCATCAGGTTATCTTCATGATCATTGTAACCGTGTGTGATAGCATTATGATTTTTCTTTCTAAAAGTCAGCTTTATTGAAATATAAGTTGTATGCAATAATATCTCACAATTATAGGTATACAGCACAATGAGTTTTGACAAAGTACTAACTTCTTTAAACTGTAATTCACATACGTGTCACCTAAAATATACAGTTTGATGGTTTTTATATATTTAAAATAGTGTAGTCCTTGCCCCAATCAATTCTAGAGCATGTGTATCCACTACCCTTTTCCTCCCCCAAAGCTCTGAGGCCCAGGCAGCCACTAATCTACTTTCCTTTTTTTTTTTTTTTTTTTTTTTGAGACAGGGTCTCGCTTTGTAGTTCAGGCTGGCTCTGAGCTCACTATGTAGCCCAGGGAAGCCTGGAACTCAGCAATCCTCCTGTCTCTGCCTCCCGAGTGCTGGGATGACAGGCAGGAGCCACCATGCCTGGCACTGTGGTGTGTGGTATTGATTGCTGGTGGGTGTGAGTCTCCACGCCCAGCATTGTATGTGGTTACTAGGATCAAACTCAGGACTTTGCGCTTGCAAGGCAGGCGCCGGAACCACTGAGCTAAATCTCCAGCCCTGGTACTTCAATCTTGATCTCCCCAGGCTCCAGAACTGTAGGGAACAACTCTCTGTTTTTTTTTTTTTTTTTTTTTTGAGACAGGGTCTCGCTTTGTAGTTCAGGATGGCCTGAGCTCCCTATGGAGCCCAGCAAGCCACCAGGAACTCAGCAATCCTCCTGTCTCTGCCTCCCGAGTGCTGGGATAACAGGCGTGAGCCACCATGCCCAGCACTGTGGTATGTGGTATTGATTGCTGGTGGGCGTGAGTCTCCACGCCCAGCATTGTATGTGGTTACCGGGAATCAAACTCAGGGCCTTGCGCTTGCGAGGCAGGTGCCGGAAACACTGAGCTAAATCTCTGGCCCCTACTTTCCATTTTTGTAGATTTGCCTAGTGTAGACATATGGTCATTTTCACTTGGTTTAAGGTTTTTAATATTCCACCCCTGTCATTGCATGCATTGGTAATTTCTTCTTTATTGCTACATAATGCTCCCTTATATGGATATATCACATTTCATTTAGCAGGTTGTCAGTTGGTAGACATTGGGTCTATTATCTATAAATATTCATCAGTTTTTATCACATAGATAATTTTTAGTGCATTATATCTACATTCTTACTACACAGATTTTTTTCCTGTATCATTCAATTTTTGGCTGGCTAATTTTAAAGATAATTTGATTTTTACACCTCTATTTTGGCTTTCTTGCCTTTAACATTTAATATATCAGGAGATATAAACAGAAGTGGCTGAACACAGAGGTAACCTCAGTTGTACTCATAATTATACTTACAATACTACTTATATACTCAGCTATTATACTATTGTGTATTGCAATATTATTGTAATAATAGCTGTACACCTATTTCATATTATAGTTATATTCTTTATAGAATTAGAAATATTTTAAAATTATTAAAATGACAGTATGATTTTATAAATCAATTATGTCCTTTAAATATATAGTAGGGTGGGTTCTTTTCCTTTTGAAAATAAGGTTGACATATGACTAAATGTATTTGATTTAAAGAGAAGTCATGAACTGACATTCTGTCAGTGAAAATTGACAGAATCAACCCAATGACTATAACTTTTAAAGGACTAATATTAATACCAGTGTAATCACGTTCATGAATATACTAATCAACAAGTACAGCATGTTGACTTGCAAATTTGTCTTTTACCCTGGGGAATTTCTGTCATTCTAAAGCTAATTACATTGTTATCAAAACCCATCTGGGTGCTGATTCTTTTGCAACTGGTGAGTACAGATATTGCACTTTTTACCTCTTCAACATTGTAAAATGAAAGTGTTTAAGACATAGGAGCATGAAAGTAGTAGAGTCACACCTGTGACAGGTAAAGGCAGACAAAAGCGCTAGAAACAGGCACAGAGACTCCCTAACTTTCTTATTAATGAGAGATAGTACCATGTCTTCCATGAAGTGAAATGAAATGGTTTATCTTTGAGTCATGAGCCTCTGTACTGAAGTCTGTTTGTTTAATATTTTTTAAATTCCCAAATAATTATCTACATTTCATTTAAGTTTTACTAAAATACCCAATCGGTTTAACTACATTCTTAGATATTATTTCCAAATTATTATTTTCTAATTCCCAGGATCCCTTTCCTGAAACTGAGAATAACAAATAATACACATTTGGTGGAACAAGAGTTACGTGCAGGAGAAAGAGCAATATCATACTAGAATCTCTTTTGGCCAACTGTACAGTCTGCTTTTAGGTTTAGGAAACTGCTTATGTGTACTAGAAGCAGAACTAAAGCAGGTTTTTGATACCTTTTGATTGTTTTAGCAGCTTTACTGAAAATACAATTGACATAAAATAAAAATGAATTACTAAATGTGTACTGAAAACAATCATTTTTTTTTTTTTGCTTTTTTTTTTTTTTTGGAGACAGGGTCTTGCTTTGTAGTTCAGGCTGGCCCTGAGCTAACCATGGTGCCCAGGCAAGCCGCCGCAAACTCAGCAATCCTCCCGTCTCTGCCTCCCGAGTGCTGGGATTACGGGCGTGAGGCACCATGCCCAGCATTATATGTGGTAACCGGGGATCGAACCCAGGTCCTTACGCTTGCGAGGCAGGCGCCGGAACCACTGAGCTAACCCTCCGGCCCAAACAATCATTTTTTAAGCTACTCAGTTATATATCTTGCATCAGAGTCTGATTTTAGAACATTTTTATCATCTCCAAAAGAAACTCTGTACCTTTGAATAGTCATTCCACATTTCCGTCCTTCACACTGTTTTCCAAAGTGGTTTCAGACCTTTTGTTTACACCAGCAACACAGTGAGGGTTTTGGCCTCCCACATCTTCGGCTACAGTTCATAGCCTTCTATTTGCCAAAATTAATGGAAGCTTAGCTGAAGGAAGGACACAGAACCCTCGGTCAGTTTAGACTTGTAACTCATGTCACAGCAGACTAGATTAAGACAACATGAGCCTGGTATTGGCCACATTTTCTCAGGCGATGGTGGCATGATTCTAAGCTTCTTAATTATGTCAGTCAGGCTGGGGATGTGGCCCAGAAGTAGAGCACTTGGTTGCCAAATACAAGGCCCTGTGTTCAGTTCCCAGCAGTGCAAAAGGAAAAAATAAAAGAGTGAGTCAAGACCTGGATTTGATAGTGATTGAGAGTCTGATAAAAATGTATCACTTTTGACCTTATAACTTTAAAATGAAAGATGTATCTATGACTCTTCAGTGAGATGTTTATCATAGCATTCAAAAAGGGTTGGTTGTTAGAGAAAGATTTTTTTGCTGAGAGGGACAAAGAGGAAACTAACAAAAACAAGATGAAGTTCACTATATCATTCTGTATTTTGAAACACTAGCGTGTGAGTGGAAGCAAATGTGACCCACAGCACTAGAATGTGGGACTTTATCTGAATGAAATGCGGACTTTCTTCAACAGTCTTGTTCATTTCCTGGAGGAAGTGGCTGGAACTTGCCAATTTTCTTTTCCCTTTAGCAAAAGGAGCTATGCTGTCCCTTCTACCAAGCGTAGTCCAGTTTTACTGAATTGTGTTACCTTCTTATTGTTAGTTTTCTTTCATGCCCCTCTTGTCTTCCATGGGAGAGTCAGAATGCATAAATTATGTTTAGTTTTTAAGTTAAAATTAAATATACTTGCATTACAAGTTATAGTGATTTTGCAATATCCTGCTAGACCCTGTATTTTGACAAAACTGCCTTTAAGTGACAGCATTTCTCAAATGGTCACTCTAAACAATTTCTGATTTTGAGTTGTTGAGGTGTCTTATCATGCAGATTTTTGCTTTATTAGTATTCTAGTAAAAAAGGATTCCAAATTTTCAGTTTGCCAGTGTACACTATCAACATACATAACTCCTACAGGTACATTTTCATATAGACATATAAGACCTCTAAATTGTTCATATGCTCCTAGAACATTAGTGCAAATAATACAGTGCATTTTATACATGCAGATCTTGCTAGTTTTTAGGGGGATAACCCATCACTTACAAATATAAGTGGACTGTTAATGTTAGGATTTGCCATATAAATTATGCAAAGAGTCCTCTGTTATGTTATCATCTCGAGACACATTCTTCCGAAGAGAGTGCCATCTTTCTAATCTTGCTTCCTTTTGTGAGCTGTGGGACCTGCCCCTTTCAGTTGCTCCAAACCTTCCCATGCTTGTGCTTGCGCTGTCCCTTTTGCCTGGGGGGGGGCATTCTGTGAATCTCTCCATTTTCTTTAAGATTTTAATTTTTTTTTTTCTGTACTGGGGATTGAACTCAGGCCCTTGTGCATCCAAGGTTGATGTGGTACCACTTGAGCTAAATCCCCAGCCCTTCCATTTTCTTTAAGACCGACCTAGTTTATGAGACCTTCTACTCTGGCTCCTGCTTTGATTTCTTTTCTTTTTTTTTTTCTGTTCCTAAACATTTAATATCCATTCTCCTCATTCACTTGTATTCTCCTGTACTCATAGTATGGTTTTAGAGTTTTGTACACAAATGATACAATCTGTCCATTTTCAGTTAATAAATATTGAAAGCTAGTTTGTACCAAGGGCTGTGGCACTGTGCATTCAAAGCAAAGACACTCAGTACGGCTCAGATCAGTGAGGGTGTAGCCGACTCTCCTAAGGCAGCCAGATGTGTTGTAACTAGGGAAGTGCACAGATAGCGAATGAATGAATGGTATTCTTACCATATTCTCTTACTATCTGATAAAACAAGAGCTAAGGGCACAACTTGGCAAACTTATAGGGAAAGAAGATTCTCGTGAAGGTACCGCCAAGCCTGTCATTGTAGACGCTGAAGGATAAGTGGGAGATGTGATCCTGGAGAACAGATCTCAGTCTCCAAATGCACTGCTGTGTAAGCTGTTTTGGATCTTAGAAAAAGGAAGAATAATTCCAATTTTTAAAATCTTAAGGAATCTTAAGAATGCATTCCTGTTTTGCTGTAAATGTGTACAGAAACTTCTGCAGGACACTCGGATTAGCGCGTACAGTGATGGTGTCTGTTGCCTTCACTCTCCTTCAGGAGTGCGAGCACCTAGGCCCAGCGGCCAGGAGTGCTGCCGGCAGACGGCCTTCAGCTGACCGCCCTTCTGGGCCAGATGGCTTCCTTGGAGGAAACTGCGTCCTGACAGGTCGCTCCTCTCCTGTGTGGCCTCTGCCAGTAAAAGATCAATGTGGCAGATGACAGGCAGCCTTAGGGCAGCTCTGGAACATTAGAAGCCTCTTCCTTTTTCTCCTCATTATCTACCTATACTTTTGGTCTTTACATTATTTACTCTTTTGGGATATGAAAGAAACCATGGGATATTTAAGCTGGTGTATCTAATTTATTTTACTTAAAATTATAGTCTCAAGGTACATTCATTTTCCTACAAGTGACTTGAATTTATCCATCCTTATGGCAGAGTAGAACTTCACTGTGTATAAGTAACTCATCTGTCATCTGCTGATGGACCTACAGGCTGCTTTCAAGATTTAGCTGTCATGATTGTGAGAATCCTCTTCCTTCCATCTGCATGGCACACGCTTCTCCCTCCGAGTGTTCTCTACCCGACGCTGACCCAAGAGGACCCTTACAATATCTGATTCTCCTAAAACAAAACAAAACAAAACACATCTTTCTTTATCCAGTCTACAGTTGATGAGCATTTGGGTTGTTTCCAAGATTTAGCTATCACAAACGGAGCTGCTATAAACAGGGGTGCACATATGTCAGTGTGATATGAATCTTTTAATTCTTTTTTATCACAAACTATTTTTTAATTGAATTCCTTATTGGTACAATTTATATACATCTCAAAATCACATATAACATTGGGAAATTTGTACCAGTATATGACACAAGTTAATTCTCATTTTTACCCATATCCCTACCCACTCCCCCCTCCTCCCCCCTTTATACATGCTCTTTTATTTTCTTTCTGTATCATATTTATTCCTTTCCCTCATCACATTCCCACACCAAGTTTCCTATAGAAATATTCCACTCTATAAAAGCTGTCCTACTTTCTAGAACTCATTTGCATCTACAGGTGTTC
>PVIC010046543.1:0-14191 GCA_004025085.1 Thryonomys swinderianus
AGGCAGGCGCCGGAACCACTGAGCTAACCCTCCGGCCCCACCTTAGATTTTTGAACTTCAGTGTACAATGGCCATTTTCATAGCTTTTCTTCAACTTACCTTATGGAAACATAAAATAGAAACTGGTGCAATGGACTAAATTGTGTTCTCCACACCAAAATATTTATTTGGTATTTGGAGGTAACAGAATGATAAATAAGTAGAGTATTGGAAAAATAACTAGGTTTAGGTGAGATCCTGAGAAAGGAGCCCTCATAAGGAGATTAGCACCCCAAAAGAAAATGCAATTTAGGGTAATTTTCATGACTGCTCAGCATGACTAAGAAAGAGTTTCTTCATCATGGGGTGTCCTCTCTTCCTCTTTTGGTGTCCTCTATGAAGAATGGAACATAGAATTTGCTTACTGTGGAACTTTTGCTCTCCTAAGAAAAATACCCTAAGTTTCAGATGAAATCTTAAATTTCATCCCCTTTCTTTTCTACTTCTTTAACAAGTGTAGCTCTGTAAGCACACACCAACACATAACCCTAGGATTATTTCTACTGCTTTTTGGTGATCTTAAAAGCTTGCTTTTAATTATTTTTACAAGTGTTAAAACTATTTTAAAGGTCTAATGAAGGTGTAATTAAAGCAAGTTACATGTGTGGAAAGGTAGTAACCTGTTAAATTTTCAAAAAACTCTTTTTTTTAAATTAAATTCTTTATTGGTACAATTTATATATATCTCACAATCACATATAACATTGGGGAATTTGTACCAGTATATGACACAAGTTAATTCTCATTTTTATCCACATCCCTACCCACCCACACCTCCCCACCCCCTTTATACATACTCTTTTATTTTCTTTCTGAATCACATTTATTCCTTCCCCTCATAAGGCGTGACTTTAAGGGGATAAATTCTGGTTTATTTGTTGAGAAATTTTGATTTTTACCTCAGAAAGACTGCACTCCAGGAAACCCCACAAGCAGTGATGATTGGCCACAAGCATAGCCTTCCAAGTGAGCTTCCAACATATCTGGAAGGCTGATCATTATTATTCCCTAAAAATATGTCTACCCACAATTCTATTCTTCTTAGAAAATCATACTTTTTATTAAATAATGCAGATTTTTCCAAACAGAAATCTTGGTGCTAATTCTTAGTCTCTATTAATCTAAACCATAACTGTGAGGGCAGTCACAAAGAGATGCTAGCCAGCTGCAAGGGGACATGTGGACAGGGAGGATCTGGTCACATCTTGTTTCTACAGTGAAGATCTGGCTTATGTTGTCCCAAACTATGGAGTTCTATGGAGGTTTAAATCTCCTTAGCTATGATCCCAGTAGACTCAGGACTCTCCAGTTCAGTCCATAAGAGGCCCAGAGTGTCCCAGGTGGCTTCATAACAATAGATCTAGCGGGCTTAAGCTCCCCTCTGAGATCACAGTGAAGTTTATCTAATGTGAGTTGAGTTGAAGAGCTTCATCCCCACCAGTGCACCCTGTCACATCCAGTACCAGATTGTTATTTTCTGTCCCTATCCTCCAGTTTGGACTAACATCGTGGGGGAGCCTGTATCATATCCAAGGATGCTATAAGCAAACTTTTCTTTAAATAACCAGGTAGTAATTGTTTCAGCAAAAACAACCACCGACAGTACACAAACAAATGGGTATGACTATGTTCCAATAAAACTTTATTTATAAAGGCAGATGACACATCAGTTTCCTCATATGGGCTAGAGCATCTGAAACCTTGCTCTAGGAAGACAATTGTACTTAGATGCAAACAAGTGAAGCATTTCTAAGGAATGTAGTGTAAAATCCAGTGTATTATTGTCAGGAACTGCAGGAGACTTACTTGGATTTACACTGTACTTGGATTTATGGATGTCTCCCCTGCCCTGCAATATCAACCACTGGGATTATTGGGCACATCTGCCCCACCCTGCAGGATTCTAAACTACAAAGATTATTGTACTAGGATTATTGGCCTTAAGACTTACTCAGATTTAAGGATGTCTGCCCTGTCTTACAGGATCTTCAACTACAGGGATTATTGTGGATAACTGCCCTGTTTTATGCATGCTAGGATTTGGAGTGTGAAAGCTTTGTACCAAATAAAGGTGCAGTGAGCTCAGGGCATCACCCCTTCCTATTTGTGTGGTGTTTGGCCTGCTACTGCTGCCACTCAGAGTAGCAAGAGTTAAAGGCCCAGGCTCAGCCTTTTCCTCAAGGTTCTGATTTTGTTTTGTTGATTGTTAGCCCCTTGCTGTGGGACTCAGAGGGAACTAGAGCTTACCACAAGGGTTCTGGTTATGTCCTATTGCCCTGTCTTCCACAATCCACTTTCAAACTGTTCAACTAAAATCCCTGGAATCTTGAACTATCTGACCACTCCAGGCACTCACTAACACACGATCATTCTTGTTTCTTGTCAAGAAATTGTGGGCAAGACAGTGCAAATCTCCTAAACTTTGTCTAAATGTTTTCAGAAATGTTCTAAACTACTTAAAATATATACTAGGCAGAGCTGGTAGTTAACCTTGGCTAAAAGTATTGTTCCATCTGAATGCTGATTCTGATCCTTTTAAAATTTTTTTCTTGAACTGAAGACACTCACCTGTTTTATACAGAGCAGGATCCATGACTATTTTCTTGCCTGCCATGGTAGAGTCTCCCAATCCTCAAGAATTGTCCTGAATGACATCTTAAGGACACAATTTCACTCTTTTAAAATTTCAGGGTGTGTTTAACCACTCACTAATTCTTAGCTTAACTGAATTGTTGAAAACAAAATGTCTTCATTGCATAAAAGTTCACACATTCAGAGGTTTTGCAACTTACTCCCTGATTACTTTCCCATCTTCTCCTCAAAATGTCCCAAAATAAAAATGATCCTTATTTTGGCAAGTGACTCTCCTGAATGAGAGTTTGTGCCACAGTCAGTTTTGAAGAGTTTGCCAAAATAATGTCTTTTATTCACATTATCAAAGTCCAGGAGGAAAAACAACTATTTATCACATCAAAGTTATTTTGTGCAGACTCATCTTGGGGACAGGTCCAGACAGCCCTTATCACGGCTGCCTTGGTAGATGGCTCCCAGGGACTCATATGCCCTCCCAGCTTTGTCTTCATGACTCCAGAGCACTCCCACCACATCTGCCGAAGTGTCAGACTGCAGTGTGAAATTGTTGCAAACTCCTGTATGAATTTTTAATCATATAAACAGTCTGGAGCTGCTCTCATAAAATTAGCAGTGTACCCTGGTAAAGCAGTAGCTGTAATTTACATCCAACACTATTCCCAGCATAGCAGCTATTTTGAGTCTGTCTTCTCTTCCTCAATTGGTAGTAGGTGCAGGAAAGTGATTGTGAATCCCAGATTATATGAATTATAAACTGCCCACTAGGAGATACTTAGAAATAACCCACCACAGGAGACCTTTCACATCCATCTCATAAACTGCCAGACTGATTTTGAAGAAGAATAGGAACAACAAATAATGGAGGCCAAAGATTCATTCATGCTGGCAGACTCCTCTACACTCTTCTTTCCTGGTCATTCATAAAACTTAACATAGAGAAGGAATCACATAACATAAATGACTACGCGATACACAGTTAAGCCAACCCTATCAATGCATAAAGCCCATCTCAGATGAAGTTCTCCATTGCTTCTTGGTCCACAGCTTCTGGAACACATAATACACACACACACACACACACACACACACACACACACACACGCTTTTCTAAAGGTATCATGCCCTAATAATAATTCTTTTAGTATGTTCAGGGTTTATTGTGGCTTATGTTCTCCAAAGATTCAGGTGTTGAAGGCTTGGTTCCCAGTCCAGGCTACTATTGGAAAGTGACAGGGCATTCAGGTAAAAGGAAATTAGGTCATTGAAGGGATATTGAGACCCTGGTACCTTCTCTTCCTGGGCTGCCATGAGCTAAGAAACTTTCTCCACCACCTGCTCCCTGTATAATGTTCTGCTTTGCCACAGATTCAAAGGCAATGGCACCAAGTATCCATGAATAGAAATCTCTGACATTGTGAACCAAAATAAACCTTCGTTCCATATACGTTTATTCCCTCCTGTGTCTTTTACGATAACGGAAAGCTCACTAACTCAGGGACCAACCTTTGCAAACTAGTTTAGCCTACTTTTCCTTTTGCAGTGAATTCTGGAAGCCCTTCTTCTATCTCCTTGGAACTACAATGCTACCTTTCATTATGTCAAATTCTCAATTGGGCCCATCTATTTTTTCTTTTTAATTTCCAAGAACTCTGTGGCATTCTTAAAATAGTTATGAATTCTCCTTTGCTAAGGTGTCCAGTTGTTCCCCTATGAACACTGCTTCCTCACAGCACTCTGTAATATTGCTTTCTTTAAAGTAATTTTCTTGAAATTTTAGATGCTTCAGAAATATATACTCTTATTTTGAGTTGAAGGCCTGGCTAAAAATACTGTTGGTCACAAGTATATTGTTATGATCCAGAATAGAATTTCACTTCATCTGCTTGTAAGTGGAACTCTTGACAACGGACAGACGGTGTTTGCTGAGAGGTGGGATCCGGAAGGAGACTGGTCAGGTGACCACACATTTCTCATTCTTTCTGCCAACCAAATGGCTCCTTGGGAGTCTCTGTATCAGAGCTTTCTCAGCAGCAACTCTCACTCTGACTTTCTCCTGTGGGCAGTGGCTGTCTGGCATCTGCTGCTCTCTTCAATTTCTAATTCCCAGCTCTCACCTTAGGTGCAGCTCTATCTCTGCCTCTGCCCCATTATTAATGCAGCCTGCATTCTCCCCAGAGCTCTCCCTGGGACACCCTGGAAATGGGCAATCAAAAAGGTCTGCCTGGAACAGCTGTTATCAGGGAAGACCTTTAAGCAATTACCCTGATGGTTGTTTGTTTGCATATGTTGATTGACTTTCAAATTTCTTTGGAGCTCTGTAGGGAAGAAAGAGTCCCATGTGAGAAAACTTTCCTCCTCCGATCTGTTTTTACACCCTTCCGTTCCATATATATTTCCCAAACTTGGAAATGATCTTTACATGTATTATGATCACCACTCTCATGAACAATTGAACTGATGTATGAAGACATTGATGGATTTTATCTAATTTCAAATAATTAGGAAACATTTATATTGTACCTTATGTAGTTCTGCATTTTACCTATTTTTCAACAATTTGTTTAATCTGGACTTCAACTTCATTGTTTCAAAATATGGTTTATTCATCTGTATCACTGGTACCTAGCAGTGGTTTGCATACAAAGTGAGTATTCAATGCGTGTTTGCTGAGTTCAGTTGAAGTGGAAGAGATACTAAGCTAGAGAGCTTAGGTTGTTTTCATTACACTCCACTATGAAAGTAAACCGTGGCTTCTACTTTCTTTTAAAGAGTTAAGAATTCATTGTCACTCAATGCAATATAAAGAAACAAATATGCTTAACACTGTGCTCTTCCTCCAGCCCGAGTCACCTCATAAATGAAAATGTACACATTCTATAACATGTGGACAATTGTCACCAGGACGATTTCCTAAGTCTCAGACCGTATAAAGGGCTAGTGTTATGTCTCAAATTTGTTCTTTGCTTATTCTAATTGCTTCCATAAGCTTCTACAAACTTAATATACGTGTCTGATGCAGTAACTAGATATGATAATAGACTTACATAAAGAGTGGCAGCTCTGAAGACAAATACAGGCAACTGGTTTACGCTGAGGTTGTATCAATACTGGAATTCAACAGATTCTAATCATGGTTAGCACACAGTGCTTAAAAGAAGGAAAAAGCTGGGCGTGGTGGCTCATGCCTGTAATCCCAGCACTCGGGAGGCAGAGACAGGAGGATTGCTGAGTTCGAGGCTTGCCTGGGCTACATAGTGAGCTCAGGGCCAGCCTGAACTACAAAGCAAGACCCTGTCTCAAAAAAAAAAAATTAAAAGAAGGAAAGAGAGGTTGAAGGGGAGGTAGAGGAATTGGAAAAAATAAGAATCAAGATATATCATCTATAGGGACAAATTCCTTATGATGAGTGTCATCATTATGTGTATCTAAAATGTACCAATAAAATTAATAAAAAAGGAAAGCCACAAAAACATACGATAAAAGGCATCAGTTTGCATAAATCAGCTCCTGCTAGCCACTTCGGTTTGGGTTTAATAAGAGAAAAGACACAGGATCACTTGTGTCTATATGAATACCCAAAGTAGGCTGATGGAATGTAGCTTGAAGGATCTTCCCAGGACCAAGTCCATGAGTTTAGTTCTAAAACTACACACTCTATAAGATAGAGGATGAAAAATCTTTTTGCAAGAAATCTCAGACTTGGGCAGCCGGCACAGTGGCTCGGCTTCCCAGATGGTAGGAAAAGCGCAACACAGGAAGAATGCCAGGAGCGTGGTCCCAGGAACCACTCCAGCTGTAGCAACGGGCGCACTGACAGCAGGGGCCACTGAGGAGCAACACAATATCCCTGGAAATCTTGATGCCCACCAGGAGGTGCTGGGAACCTAGGGGTTCTTGCACAGGAAGACAGCAGCTGTTAGCACACACTTGTAATTTTTGTGAGCTCAAACGAGATCTCTTGTGGGGTTCCCTCAGCGCGTTTCTAGGGGGCTGCAGAAAGTGGACTTTATGGGAGAGTTAGATCATGTTCCATGAGGTAAGGGAACTCCCAGAATAATTAGAAAATTAATGTGAACATGATCTCACATTTACTCCCACATGTTGGGAATCTATAATGGCTCTGACTTTAACTGTTACCTTTAAACTCTTTCCTTCATTCTTAATATCATGATTAGCCATACTATCATAGCTTACTTGATAGAGTATCTTGTGAGGCCTAACTGCCTGTCTTGCTGCCCACATTTACCTTCTGCTAGTGTATTCACACCTTTCTGTACTCACCATACTGTCTGCAAAAGGAGTAGGGTTGGCCCTTTGTCGCTATGGGTTAGCTCTGCAAATCTGATCAAACACAGATGAAGAGTATCTAAAAGGAAACATGGACAGACTTTTTTCTTATCATTATTCTCTAAACAATATAATAACTATTTTGTATAACATACACTTTATGTTGTATCATGAGGAATACAGAGACCATTAAAAGTTTGTAGGAGCCTGTGAATAGATTATATTTAAGCACTGCCTTGTTTTATATATATATGAGACGTGAGCATTCCTGGATTTAGCAACCACAAATGTCTCAGAGAGAGTCCCCCAAGGGTTCTGAGGAATGACTGCCTCTATTTCAAAATATGGCATTATGGTGTATTGACTGAAAAAAAAATGGGTCCAAAAACAGCACAAGATTCAGCTGAGTGCAAGTATTGCATTAGTGCTGCTTATACTGTTGTTATTAGGACTATATTAATGATTAAGTTTGTCTTCATTTGGGGCATTATATCCATTCATTTTCTCCACACTGTTCTTTAATCATAGACTTAGGTTTCAGAAATAGTCATGTGTATGTCAAGAAGAGACTAAAGAAATTTTCTTTTTTCTTTCTTTCTCTTCTCTTTCTGATAGTTGCTTCATTGTTGGATCCATGTAAGTGCTATAAAGAAAAAATAAGGCAGAGGAAACAAAGAGATGAGAAGTGTTGCTGGTTTAAACAGAGGAGTCAAGAAAGGCAACACCTTACTTATGAAGGAACATGGGACGCTCAAGCCCAAAAGCACTGGTGAAAGCTGTAGAATTCTTGGCAGTAAGCAAAGTATCAATACAGATTCACATTTTAAAAGAGAGAGAGAGAGAGAGAGAGAGAGAGAGAGAGAGAGAGAGAAGTCTCCCTGAAAACAATAAAGGTGGTAGACCAGTGGAAAATGTGACTCAAAGAACCAAGCAACAAGTCAGCCAAGAATAGCCACAAAAAAAGACCCTAGCAAAGAAGCCCCACTTTAACTGACCAAACTGTGATCAACTGACAGCTTGAGCTACTGTCAAACATAATAATCACGTAGCAATTCCTGGAGGCTGGCAGCTAGCCTGAAGCTTAGCACCAGCCTGAAGCTTCACCAGGTGTCCAGGGAAAGAGACAAAGGCAGCTGACCAGCACCACACAGCATCCTGCTGGGAAAGGGTTCAGAGACTCTGCACAAGGGCAGGACCAGACTTTCTGGGCAGGAGTGTCAGAGTGCCTACACATCAAGAGATAAGAAATTCCACTGAAAAAGCCCAATGCTGTCTTTTAAAAATCAACAAGCAAGTCAACAGCAGGCGCCCTCAAGGGAGTCAGAGAAGAAGCACATCAGGGTCCATAGTTACTACAATACATTATGAAAAGGCCCAGTTTTTAGTTAAAAAAAAAAAAAAGATGTTGTGGCATGAAAATAAATGGAAAGTGTGGCCAAAATAAACAGGCCAAAATAAAAAAGGAAACAATAAAACTTCCTTGAAAAGATCAGATGTTGGACTTATGGGAAAAAAAGCTTTGAGTGCAGCTATTATAAATATTGAAGAAAGAAAAGAAGGTCTGTTGAAAGAATAAAGGAAGCTACAATGACAGTCTGTTGCCAAATATTGAATATGAGCAGATAGAAATTATTTTTTAAAAAGCCAAGTGGAAATTATGGAGCAGGGAAAAAAAAAGCTCAGTAACTGAAATTTACTGTAGAAATTCCGTACTGGTTAGAGTAGAAACATGAAGACAGATCAGTAGACTGTAGAATCTGAAGAACAGGGAGCAAAAAAGAACAAAACTGTAAGATCCTATCAACAGATAAAGAAGAAAACATTTAATAATATTCTATCTCCTTTTGCAAAAAATAAATACTGAACAATATAGAAATAAAATGGAATTTCCTGTATCTAACAAAGCATCAAGCTTGACTGTAAACAACACCTTCTTGATGAAGGCTTCTTTTTGGAGGGAAGGAAACATTCTGGAAATAAATAGTGGTGATAGTTGCACAACACTGAAGATGCTTAAAAAAAACACCCTGAAAGTTTAACATGGTGAACATTATGTGGGTTTTTAATTTTCAAAAATTTCTGCAGAAACTCGGATTAGGGAAAGATTTCTTAAATGCAACACTGAACGCACACATGACCCCTAAAAACATGGGTAAAATGAAATTCCTTCCACATTTCTTTGCGGGATAATTGAACAGTTCTAAAATTAGATTGTGGTGATGGATGGCTGTGCAGGTCTCTAAATATGCTCAAAACGATTAAATTATCTGGTATGTGAATTATATTGCCATCAAACTGCTAAAACAAAGTGTCACAGAGACTCTGAGGTGAGGAACAGATTCAGGAGACAAAGGAAGAGGTGGAAAGGCCCATTCCCAGGAATCCCATTCACCTAAAGACTCCGAATTCCTGGACTAGGCCTTCAGGTCCAGATGTGATGCAATTCCTGAGATGTTTAGTAGAGAAAATATGAAACTAAACATGGCATAAGGAACATGAGTCTGTAAGTGAACATGGTTTTGGAATAACTTGCTCTAATGAGCTCTTCCGAGAATAACTGTCAGATCAGTCTAAATAAATAATAAGAATCTGCTCCTAAGACTAAGAGGCAAAGCTATTCAGTGAGTGTTTTTGCATAAAAAGCTACTTCCTTCTTGATTGCTCTTGGAAACTGCTCAGAAATTCTCATTTATTATTTTACTGTGAAGCAGAAAGTCTTGCCCAAAGTATAGTCTTTGTCAGGGGAACAAAGCCAACAAAGGTGCTCAGGACTCAGAAGAGCACTTAGCCATTTATTTCAGAATAGACAGTTAAGACTATGACATTATTAAAGGATTCAGTTAATGGAGGTCTCAGCGTGTAAGCAATTTTTTTCTTGTTTCCTCAAGGCACAACAGTAGAAACAAAGGGCTAAATCACTGTTTCTCCATAAATACATTTGTTCTTGGGTAGCTGAGGTATATTTAATCATTTTACTAATTAGTAGTACATTTTAATTTTAGAACCATATCTCATACTTCAGGAGTGAGCTTTCGTTCCAACAGCAAAATTTACCCTTTTAATTTATGACTTTCTTCCAAATTATTGATTTCATTACAGAGTGCACTACATCCATTTCTGCACCTGAGATTATCTCATTTAAAATTCATTTTGTAAATATCAGTTTACCATCTGGTTTAGCCTATTTTCAGAATTAGCCGAAAGGGAAATGCTTTGCTAAGCTAACAATAAGAATATTATTCTTAAAAACTTCCTGTACTGCCAATGTAGTTGATGTAGGTTATTAAAATTTTTAGCTGGCTGTGGGCATTCCTAGATTTTATATTCATTGAAGTCAAAGCCCACATTCTAATTATTTTGTTATTAGTAAGTAGTGTTTTCTTTTTGTTTTGTAGTCACAGTTCTACTAAATTAGCACTGAATTCAATACTAATATATAAACTCATACATGTTATATTTGACATTTATGCTGTTTTTAATGTGATAAGCTAAGCAAAGTGTTTATAGAAGTTTCAGGAACTGATGACCAGATATCTTCAGGACAGTTAGCTTTTTTGTTTTGGTTTTTTTTTGTTGTTTTTGTTTTTGAGACAGGGTCCTGCCTGCTTTGTAGTTCAGGCTGGCCCTGAGCTCTCTATGTAGCCCAGGCAAGCCTCGAACTCAGCAATCCTCCTGCCTCTGCCTTCCTAGTGCTGGGATTACAGGCGTGAGCCACCATGCCCAGCAACATTTAGCTTTTGATCCAACAAGAATCTAATGTAGCTTACAAAATACAACACAGCAGAGTAAATTAAATTCTAGGTAAGTAAAAATTAGGGAAAGAGTTTATTAATAAAATTAAGGAAGAAAAAGTCCTTACAAGAACTCTTGTGTGGAAATTATTTTTAATCAAGTACATTATACATTGTTGCAATATATCCATTTAAGAAGAGCCCCAAAATAATTAGGCTGTTACCCTGGCTGGAGAGATATTCCACTGATTTGGATAATCACCCTTTGGATTAAATCACTCTACATATAATTCTTTGACAACCAAATTAAGTTAAAGGGAAAAGAGAACATTAGTAATTACTTTGTGCTTATGATAGGAATTGGCTTCTGCTTCATAAATTGATTTCAGACATTTAAGATCAAATGCCAAAGCAATCTTTTTCCTCCAGTGATAGTATCAGTAACAGTGATAATAACACAGTTAATTCCAAAGATTCTAGGCCAATAGCAAGAACCCCATAATACTGTGTGCACCGAGCCCTTAATTTTTCAATGGAGAAGTATTTTTATTGTCCATACTCACCCTAATGTCCCTCTCTGGGGTACTATTAAACTTTGGATGTATTTGTATGAATTCATTGCGTCAGTATGTCACCAGAGTCCCAGGCTGGGGCGGTGATGGGGAGTCTGTCTGTGGGAGTCCCGGAAGACTAAGATCAGCCTCTTTTCCCAAACAAATGGCAAAAGACAAGTAAGTGTCAACAAATCAAGAAAAAGAACTTACAGTGTGGCCAGCAATGGGGAACCAACACCAAGAGCCATTTTTGAGGACACGACAAGAGCTTCAGAACTATACAGTGGGGAACTGGAAGAATGGGAACTGGGGTCAAGATGTCCAGGTAGTCAAGCAGGTGGTCAAATCGAGGTCCGGTTGACCACTTTCCAAGGACTGGCTACTGAGAGCTTTCTCTGTGATAAAGTCACTGTTCTCTGGGGTGTGTGGAAAGATGGAAAGATGTTTGAGAATCAGATCTGTGATTTCTGGAAACCGAGTTGACTCCAAGAAAAGATGATCTCGAATAAGAACAAGTCAGGAAGGCAAGATGGAGTCTGATGGGACACTATCTGAGTCCTCCTTCAGGCTCACGGTAGTAGTGACTGGCAACCTTGGGGCACTGTTCTGGTGGTCTGAAACGGTACATTTTAAAATCTGGCAGCTTACAATTTGTTGACTGTGATTCCCTGAACATCTTGAAAATGTCCTAATTACTTTTATCCTTCTTATAGTGATGACCAGAATCTTCAGGACAGTTAGGTTTTATGTTTTGTTTTTTTGTTTTTGAGACAGGGTCCTGCTTTGGACACCTGAGGGCCCAACTGAAGAGTCAACGCTTCTTCAAAAGCAGCTTTGAAACTAGCCACGGATCTTCCCAATGATTTAGTCTCACAGAAGCAGGTATTTTAAAAAGTGATAAGCTACACAGTAAATTATAAATACATGATGAATGCAAACGTGGATATTTAAATAGATTGAAGCCACCAATTCTTCAGTGCATAATTCATACACACGACACATTGTGGCTGGTGGTTTGCATAATATACATCTCACATTGGAGCTATTTTCCCCATTTTTAAAAAATGTACCAGGAGCATGATTTATTATTGTACCAAAGTCAAATGGGGCATACAAGTAATTCAGTCAGGTTTGTCCATCACTAAGTCTTGTGCTTTTCAAAAATCATTACATCATACTCTATCTTTCAGTAATAACAGAAATGTTTACTGGTTACCAACGTGTTTACTCTTTGATTACATGTCATGAGTTTCAAATGCATGGTCTCATTTGAGCTAAGTATTATTTTATATACAAGACTCAGAAAGATCCAAAATCAAATGTTTTGTGATTATTAAGTCTTTAGGGTCCTTGAAACCTTCCAAATTCAATCATTTGGAAAACAATGCCTTTACCCTTCTCAGAATTAATACACAGGAAGAAAGGAGAAAAGTCTTCTTAGTTTTTTACTTTTAGAGTAGGAATTAAGTCACAAAGAATGCAGTTACTGACAAGGGCTTCTAAGGCAGTCAGTGGTGAAGCCACAGTTATAACCCCAGTGTCCGAGGCCGGCTATTGCCCAGGAATTCCAGCTCACCTGAAGAGGCTATAATCAGCCTTTGTCATTCCGTCACCCACCCAGGAGCCATGATTTTCATAGGCTTTTCTTTTCCTAGTGGGCTCCTCGGAGACTGGGAGACTGACACTGAGTAGAAATCAGGCCCCTCTTCCAACATGTGCTACGGCCATGAAGAGTCTGTCAGCCTTGCGGGGTTTGTTTGGTGTGAGGAGGAATGGGGGTTCAGCTTTGTTTGGCTTTGTGCCTATTTTGGAGAGTTTGTGTGGGTGTGTTAATTACAAACACAATTTTAATAAAAGGCATTGATGAACGATAATATGATACCCAGCTTAGTTCATAAACAGGTCATGTTGGGTCAGGGGTTTAGCTTAGTGCTTTAGGCACTTGCTTTGTAAGTGCAAGGTCACAAGCTTGACCTCTGGTGCCAAAAGAATAATTAATTAAATAGTTAACTGAAACCAGGTCCTTTTTCCAGCTTATAGCTTAATGTGTGGAGATGTGATAAAAATCTATGATAGCAGATTCACAAGCAGAATTTGAGTTGCGTGTCTATGTCAGGGCCCCATAGAGAATGGAAATGCTAAGTAAAGCAGGGTCAGGAGAAAGTTCTGCCTCCTGCCTTGAACCCTCCTTACACAGTGAGGCCACAAGGAGTGGCCGCTGAGTAGATGGCCCCCAGCCCAGGCACTGACCCAGCTAAGGAGGGCTGTCACGGGGAGCTGAGCAGGACCACTGCCCTCCACCAGACTCAAGCAGAATGGACAGGAACAAGGAAGACCAAGCAGCCGAGGATGTTCATGCAACCCTCGTTCCATGGAGTTTAGGACAGGGCCAGGAATTTGGCTCAAGTGGTACCACCCTTACCGTAGAAGCACAAGGGCTCGGGTTTGATCCAAGTGCCAGAAAAAAAAAGAAAAAAGCTTTGTTTCCATGTAGTTTAGTATAAGTAGCATACACTGACCAGATAATATGAACTATTTACCTGTCTTAATCAGCAATGACACTGATGACCTTGCAAGCCACTTTGAAAGACTTAAAGAAAATACACTGAAAGCAAAGAAGGGAAAGAAAAAATTTGATGGTAAAAATAAAAACTGGAAACAAAGTTTATGTGTAAAGGGGGTAGGGGATTGTAGGGAGGGCAGAGGAATGGGGAAAATTGTGAATCAAGATACATCATATACAGGTACAAAGTCTCAATGATGAGCCAGGGATTTAGCTCAAGTGGTAGATCTGTGATCTATTGATTTCACTTATTAGTATATCCTCCAGATGTCTCCATTTGCACCTAAATGGATCGATCTTGTCATTCTTTATGGCAGAGTAATACTCCATTTTGTAAAAAAAAACCACATCTTCTTTATCCACTCTCCAGTTGATGGACATTTGGGTTGTTTCCAAGATTGAGCTATCACGAACTGAGCTGCTAT